>JAULBM010300828.1:0-14830 GCA_032357055.1 Geukensia granosissima
CTTCCTGTGGACTGTTGCTTTCGTGAGCTAGCACGTTAAAAATCCGACTCAGCGTGTCGGTCTAGTACAAAGCAGGGCTCATCATCATCATTCATTTATATGCTCTCTCCCTGAATATGTATGAAATATTTGCCACTAAACGTTAAGAAACATTCAATCAATCAATCAATGAATTGATCATAGTCCTCCTACAGAACGATATAATTTTTGCATGGTATCCGAAAATGAAAATTGGTCGTTGGACAATTGATCATTTGCACATGACTCCAAATAAATATATTGTGCAGTTCTAAATTTATTTATTTCTATTTCTTTTAGCACAAAAAGAAAGCTGGTTTATTTTCTCATTAAAAGAGGTTTTGAAATGCTGCACTTTAATAAATTTAAAGTATTTATTTTATATGCAAATGATAAGATATGGTGTAAATGTCAGATACTACGACAAAGATAATTTACTAATTTTAGTAAGTATCTTTAAAAGTTTAAACTCGATCATTTCATACATCTAAACAAACTTAACATCGGTCTATATTTGGTAGTTAAATAAAATTATATGTTTAAAATCAATTTTCTAAGTTTTGGAAATGTCAGAGTCCGGATTTTTATTTATATATCCGTCAATGTGATACTATGGCTGTGAGCCGAACCTAACTTTTTTATATGCGGTGTAAATTCTCTATGTAAGTTACTTTCTTTAAAAATCAATAATGGGTACAATTTCAGTCATCATCTTCAGAAGCTCAATATATCAAGACACTGCAGATTTGCCTGGGTGTTCATAATTATTTAATTGTACAAAAATTTTGTCAGTCAATACTAGTTTTACGCTTACACGTTTTAGTTTCTTCTCTGCTATAGATCATATATGTAGCTTCAGATATTGTTTAAAATTAAGAATTAACTCTAAAAAACAGTAGCATCTTTTTTCTAGGCGGCTGAATACATCCTATATATAATTCCATATTCTTTTTGGGTATGAGACGTCAAAAATATTTTATAAGATGAAATCAAAGTGTTTGGTGGAATTTAAAGCAAAAAATTTCAGTTTAGTACAAGATCGAGAAATCCTTTCAAGAAGTAATTTTTTTTTTCAAAATAATCATTTGAGGTTAAAATTAGCGATGATATTTTATTCAGCATTGATCTGACACATTCTAATGAACTGATATGTGGACGGTCGGTATTATTTTCCTGATTAGATGTTGACAGTTTATATAAAAAAAACTTCTATAACGTCTTACTTAGAACTTAAAAGAAAGAAAACATTTAATAAGACCACTTAAATTGCAAAATAGATAATAATTTTTGATGTTTTTTTTAAATTTTGTACAAGTATTCAAATGTTTGACTTTTCTACTCTTTCCACATTCACAACTTAAAGACCGTCTTAAGAAAAATACATCAATGTTTCAAAATGGAAATCCAAGATATAAGTATTTGGTTTTAGGTAAAAAGATGTCTTACTTTATTAGAAAACACACCGCTTGTGCTAATAAACACAGTGAAAGTGATATTTTCAAAGTGCTGGAATTTCTGATTTACAATTTTGTTGAAACGAGGGCTGTTTTTCAACAGACCGTTGGCATTTCAATGGGCACAAATTGCGCACCACTACAAGTCGACTTGTTTTGATACTCGTATGAAGAGAATTTGCGAAATAACAAAAAGAAATTGTCCAGATCTTGTAATTTTATTTTTCGCTTTATCGATGATGTTTTGTCATTGAATAATCTAATGTTCAGTGAACATTTCGACCAAACATATCCCTTCCAACTAGAAATAAATTGACCACAGACTAAGCAAAATCTGCTTCATACCCAGTTATGGACCTGTAACCAGTAATACAAAATTAGTTGACCTCCTCTCAGATTGACGTTAACCCGGATTAGAGTTTAATGATTCCATGACGGGTGTTGCGCGCAAGACAGATATTGCTAAGCCTTCATGATACATAATCATACTCCTGTTTATTTGGGAGTTCGTGGATTCCTTCCGGAATTGACACAAATTAACACTCCTGGTTTTGACATCCTGATTCGACACCGATTTTGACACAATGGAAACCACGACGGGTGTTGAGGGCAAGACAGGTGATGCTTACCATTCATCACCTGATCACACTCCTGTTTTGTAAAGGAGTTCGTGGATTCCAACCTTTGTATTGTCCTTTTGTATTCGTTTTATCTTTTAGCTTGTTTCAAATTTGCCTTTTATCTTTGGACTATGCACTTCTGATCTCTTATATTGGTATTCTACACTGGTCTTAATGCATTTGAAGTACATCTATAGATGAATATACGGATCTTTTCTTGTGAAGTTAAGGGGAAACCAAAACAAGCTATTTGTTGTTTGTAATCCCCTAAACCCTGTTATTAACAATATTGGATTGGAAAATTTAAAGAGACAGGAACTTCTTACCTTGTGGACAAGCTTAGTTCAACCCATGTTTTGGTGGGTCCGCACTGTTGAGCGTTGAAGGTTTTATTTTGGTTATATACTATATTTCGTGTTTGTCTTGTTCATGTTTCGAGATGGTATCAAACCAGAGTTCGTGGAAAGTAAAATTCTACGTCAGATATATAAGAAAAAGGTCCACCAAATCGAACAAATTATTCAGCACAAGTTCAACAAGAGCAGTATAATAACGCTCTAACCCCTTAAACTACTCTCTCGGACGTCTTCCTCAGTAAATGTGGCACAGGTTAAATAATGCCAGGAAGCTAGGAATTAAACGAAGATTATTCCGGAAGAATCTGAGGTAGTAACGAGGCCCTCGTGATGCAGAAAACCAAGATAATTCACTTTTCAAGATGCTACTTTCCAGCATGACCCAACTGGAACCAGTTATTCTCAAATATCACCGAAAATCAGCGGAAGTGATAGCGGTGTCTTCGAACAGCTGCAGAAGCTAGTTTACTCCGAGGACACCCGAAATGGATTACGTAGCACCTTCCAATAAGAAACAAAAAATCAATGTAAGGACGTCAACCTAGCTGTTTTGTTAACAAATATTATTTGCCTCAAGCCCAGACAATGCATTTTGGGATTAAGTTGATAAGAGTCTGCTTGATTAGGTCACTCATAACATCTTGCAGCTTTTTTATGGTGACTTCGGTCAATATTTGCCGTACAACTCAAAATCTTAAAAAGGCATTAATTGTAACATTTCTAACTCAAACCGCAACTTGATAAAACAGGTTGACCAGTTATTGATTTCAAACGTCAATAGATCTGCAAAAAAAGTCTACTTTAACTCATGTTTCAGAAAATCTTGCCGATTTCTTCTGTTTCAAGTATTAAAAAAATCACACAGCGAAATTTTTCAAGTCCAAGCAACAGAAATGGAATCAATCTGAAAATTTTTAACTGCAATTCGACCAGTACTCATTCAAAAAAAATCCAATACCAAAAAAATCTTATGCATGATTAGAATCTGCACAAGAAACAATGAACCAATTCAGAATGCAACGGAATTCTGGGAACGTCGTTGTTCTGGTGAAATATCATTTTACGAGGATACTGAGATTGCACAGTGCGTTTTACGAGGACGGAAGATGAATTTCTGAATCGGTCCATTAAATTTAGTAACAGTCCACCTTAGAATCATACAAATTCCGTGAAAAATGTATATATTTTTAGTATTTTAAACTATTTTAAGGTACATATTCCAGAATAAAGTCCTTTTTGCAAAACTGTTTGTTTACAGCAGATATGGTCGAAACATTTACATTGATTTTAACTTAGTGTTATCTCCCCTAATTTAAGTTTTGCAATGCTTTCTTTGTGAATTATGCCTAAATGAAATGACATTTAAACGAAATATCAAATTTTATTATTTGTGTTTAAAAGAAAGAATATAGAATATTTGTCAGAAAACCTCAAACTACATCTTACATACCTTTAAAAGATATATTAAAAATCTAAATTAACTGTGTAAAGCGTTTTCTGGATTTACCGTCATCAGACACGCTACGACCCAAAATAGGAAGATGAATCTTACTTTATAATTTTTAATTACATGGTATTTAAAAGAATGAATATGGAAAATATGCCAGAAAGCCGCAATTCGCATCTTTTCTAGATTGATCACTGTATAATTTCTTGACCTTGATTTCCGTTCAGTAGACTTTAATCTTTTCTTTAGAAACTCTTGGTTAAGAAGCTTTCTTGTTAGCAGCAACCCTCTATCAATAAAAACCTGACAGAAAGCAAACAGCATGGCGTAGCGTATCAATTAAGAAACAAACATTCCATGCTGGAATGCTGCTAGACATGCACGGAAAGTTTACAATGGGAAAGTCAGAGTCATCTTACGTAAATGTGAATTTCTAGGTGTAATGTCAAGGTATGAAGCAGCCCGTTCTGTTTCTATGGTGTCAATGGTATCAAGTTCAATGGGATAGATGTTGTCAACATAGTCACAAAATTTAGAATTATCCATTGAAAGAATATCATCTATATAGCGGAACGTGAAAGCATTTTTTCTCTGTAAAAGGCTCTGTATGAAATCAGCTTAATATGAATAAAGCAATAAATCGGCGAGAATATGTGCACAGTTGGTCTTCATTGGAATGCCGACAGTTTTATGATTGTCAGGGATTTCTTCAGTGTCAAGTGTCTTCGGGGTATATTTAGAATTTCCAAATGAATTGTCAACACCCAATTCCATCATCAAGCAGGCTGAGTAATGTGATTAAAAAACCAAAACAATGTTTAATTCGCTTTGTCAGCAGGGACAACATATTTGCCATGTAGTTTAAAGTAGTGTCTGGCAACACTCGGATCTTTAAAGACCGATTTATCGTTTGTATTCATTGATCGTCACAACTTTTAAATTTAAATTTGAGTTAACGACCTCACAGCTTCACCCATTCGAAAAGGTAATCTAGTTCCTCTCCTTCGCGTTTGGCCCATTATTTGGCATAATCAGAATACCGGTTTATTGATTCAGGCTCACGGAATGCTGGCTCTTTTGTAAACACATTTCCTAGAGAAATGTTTTCAACAATGTTGAGCTCCGCAAGTAATCACGTGGCAAGCAGGATTATATTTGAATGGGAACTTGCATAGCGCAGTCTTGGGGTCGTCGATGCTGAGATTTTTTAACACGTGTTTGTAGTTATAATTCACTTTTAAGTCTCATCACTTTAGGGTCCAGCTGTCTCTGTCTGAAAATCTTTGACGTCGGTTCTCAATGTAGGATTTTGTTTGACAGACAACAATTCAAAATTCGTAAGCTGACGTCGAGTTTTATATCCCAACTTCCTGACTTATAGCATAAATGATTATAATACACAAAGTATTTCAAGAACTATAGGATATTAGATTCTTGCCGCTCGGGTATCTTATCACTTTCAGCACTGTGTCGCAGCACGGTCAAAGAATAGGAGAACCGAGTTGTACAATTGTGTCTTGTCGTTCAGAAACCTTTTACTTGCTAGTTTATGTTTGACAATCAAACTGCGTTTAACTACATAACACCAATTTTTGCAGATAATGATGATATGAGCTGAAATCTGCAAAAGACAAACTTTAATATTTAAAAACGTATATCCTTTTTGTGTTCTTTGTGTATTAATTGCATATAAAGCGCGTTTTCTGATTTACCTTCAGCAGACAAGCTGAGATCATACATTGGAAGAATTTCTAAATATATTCAGGTACAAAATTCAATATACAATTCATCACCAACTCAAACTATACAAAACGATCAAGTTCCTTTCTTTAATATAAAGGCTACACTATTCATTAAATTTAAATGCATGTACCTAAAATAGAATTATATCAATACATTTCAAAATAATTCTTCCGCGACTCAATATTTTGTAAACAATATCTTGTCAGTGTATATTTTCTGAAAATGCTTATTAAACGAAATTAACCATGTAAATAGGACATTAGTTCTACAAGGTTTCTGCGATTATCGGATTTTTGAAAATCAACTTATTTGATGATTTAATAAATTTGTATTTTAATGCAATTATTCAATCATGTTAATTATAAAATGGTTTGTAATGATCGCCTCTGATAATTCAGAGAAAAAATACCAAATTGGGAAGATTGGAACCCCCGTAAGAGACCTCCATTCCGACTCCAATAGACTGCTTACTCATTTACGTTAAAATCAGGAAAGCACATTGAGGTAAGAATTCCTCGGTTTTTAATTGTACTTCGGGGTGAAAAATTTTTATCGTATGGTATGCAGCTACGGTTCTGAATCACACCCGTTTCATATATTTCCGGCTTTTTTAATTATGTCCTTTAATTTTAAAAAGGAAAAAGTCCATTCAGACACATATATAGACAATTATGTCTCTGACATATTGTATATGATTTTGAATACATAGCTTTACCATCTATTATCTCAATGCACAAAATCTGTACTACCCATTTGTGTCAATAATTAGGTTTTCTTTTTGTTTGGCTTTGAGTATTTTTCTTCTCTGTTTTTATTATAATCCAATTTATTGACCTTAAAACCTTTTTCATTATGATTTTTTATCTTGTAATACAGTCAACTCCACTTAATTGCATACCTGTTATTTGCATATTCCTCTTTATTACATACAATTCAGTAGCACAAAACCATTTGCTATATGCCACTATAATAATAGCATATTGACTTGTTAAGAAATTCCTCTTTATTGCATAATTTCTTTTTCAAATCAAGACACTAATTGTTAAAATTTTAACACAGGAGAATGAAGTTTTGAGAAAAAACATGAAACCAGACATTTGGGTACATAAAGTATCAAATTAATTAATTAAACTGTATAAACAGGCTTTAATCCCTTTGTTTATATAGTAATTAACTCATTAATAAATAATAATTTACACCAAACAAGTTGATTGGAATGTTTCTACTTCAAAACTAGGAAATCCAGTTAAAGGCATACTCCTGTAAATTGCATAATTTTTCTTGACAAATAGACTATGCAATTAAGACAACTCCACTGTATATACATTGGTGTAATGAGTTGAAACATTGCCATCTCAATTTTTTTTCAACCGAGACCTGTTTATCTTGCTTAAAGCCAACGGATTGTTGGTGTACTGCAGTAATCAAAGATTTGGCTTGAATGCTTCTTATGGGCATTAGTCGTCTCGTTGTCTCTAGCTGTCATCAGCTTGTGCAGCAGACTTATCCGTTTCTGTGGTTTCTGTTCTATTAAGTGCAACTGGTTAGATCCGATCAACAAACAAACTAAATTTTGAATTATGTAGTACATCATCTTTATAGCAGAAAATACACCGAAATCTCTGGCCAACTTTCTCTTCCAGTCTGCTTCATGTAAATTTAGGAACAGGTTTAGGAAAGGGGATCGCAACTGCTACAAACTGGAATATAGACATTTTGTTGAGACATACGTTAACTATCCATAAGAAGAAACGAAACCACTTTTCCATTATTCAAGTTAGCTGGGAAGGTGTGATATGGTTTTTCCTTAGAAAATATATTGATTCTGAATTGTTCAAATTGTTGAATAATTCAGATGGAAAATATTTTGACACGCCATTTTCATAGTATGATTATTTACTTGTGAAATTATAAAGAGCAACAAAATTTTGCTACGACATGTCAGAAAATAAAATTTAATGATGACCTTGTTTGATATTTTCTAAATAAAGTGCAAAAAGAACGCACTAAATTGCAAAGCAAGTTAATAACATTCATCGTAAATCAATACACGAATTCAACCTGTAATGTCTATCATATGATATGTATACGCAGTTATTGATTTTTTCTTCATACAATAGAATTATTTTTTGTTCTTTGCAATTTAATATGGCGATTATACAGGTAGTTCTGTTTAATATGTTAAACAACATTTTTTGAAAACGGTTAGATCTATTTAAATTCAGTTGATGATATTTATGTTATTCATATTTTGCAAAGACACAAAACTCAAACAACGATCTTTGAATCAAAAAAGGTAAGAAATAAAATATTTTAAAATACTAGTAACGATTAGAAAATAAAAAGATCTGAAAGAAAATAAGAAGCAACTAGAAATAGAATGCCGAAGGGACAGAATAGCATGGCAGTTGTGGATATGGGATGAAATTTGAATTCACTTGTCACTTTAACAGCCGTGGTACTTGAACCAAGTGTGCACCAATGTCAAAACTGTTAATTTGTGAGCTAGGTCACCTACCATCCATCACCACTGGATATTTGAATAAACGATTATGGAATAAACGCCGAAAAACACCATCCACATCTTACCCTACATGAGCACCTGATTACATTCGTGTTTTGTTAAGGAGTTCATGGATTCGAAGCCTTTGTTCCTTTTGTTTTCGTTTTATCTTTTAGTTTGTTTCAAATTTGTCTTGTCTCTTTTGACTTTTCATCTCTCTCATGGGCATCCCTCTGGACTTACAAACGTTTATAACAAACAGTCATACTCCAACTTTAACTGCGTGTAAAAAGCTGTTCTGGATTTTCCTTAATCGGACACGCTAGGAACCAGAATAGGAAGATCAGTCGCACTTTTTGAATATCTAGTTACATTTATGACACCAAATGAAATAAACAATTCATGACGTCATAAACACTGACGAGCAAAACTTATAGATAACAATTAGGTAATTTTACATATAACAATGTTGGACACTGTATCTTTTAAACGTACATTCCAGTACCCGAAAATTAACAAAAGCATACCACACAAGCAAGGTGAAGCTTTTTACGACTCTGACACAACAAAACAAAAAATATATACAATAGATATTATTTAAAAGAAATAATAAAGAATATATGACAGCTAGACATAATAAAGAATTTAAAATATTCCCATGGAATTTTACTTGTTGATTTTGGCTTGTTGGGATGTTTTGGTGTGTTTATGTGGTAATTAAGTAATTATTGCTTTTAAACATTTTTTGAAGTGCTAGTCAAAAGGAGATAAAATTCTACAAAACTTTAAAAAATAATATTCTATTTATTGATTAAAACATGTAGCAATATATGCATGGATGTCAGTCACGATAACAGCACAATAGTATTGTTATATTTCCCATTTTGTAAATTACAAATTTTTCAAAATGTATCGTTATAGTAACATTTTGATAAAATTGTATTTTTCGAAATGGGATATATAATAATGTTGAAAGAAATATGTTTCTGTCCTAGTGTAGTAAGTGAGATACAGAATCTGAATAGATAAATACACTTCCTCTTGAGAAATCTCTATTTAAGACTGTGTCTTCCAAATCTATTTTCTTGTAGCTGTGCATTTGCCAGAGTTGGTCAAGTCAAACCTGCATATTTTTATTGAAGTCAAATCATTAAATAGTTATATTACAGGCTAATTAGTTAAATAACATGTTATTTTAGCATAATGGTATTTAACATTTTAACGATATATAGAAAAATGAGATGTGGTATTATTGTACATGAAACGGCCATTCAAACGTTAAAGCTCAAACCTAAAGCTTTCAATATTACACATATTTCCATCATCTTTGCCAAGCTGTAAATGGCCCCAACAGTAAAATTCGGTGATATTCAAATATAGCAACTCTGGCCAAATAAGTAAAAAATGCAAAACAAGTAACATTTATACATGAAAACAACGACATCCACTGAACTACAAGTTCTTGTCTTAAAACAGGCACATAAAGTATGTGGCGAAATTAAACATGTTTGTGAGAACTAAACCATCCTCCTTACCATGGATAGTAGTTTGACAAAACGATATTAAAACCAAACATTAAAAACAAACTAGATAAAATCAAAACTCTGAATCGATAACAAATAAAACAACAGACAACAAAATGTTCCAACCTCAAACAAGTATTCGATGTTTCTGAAAGCTTATTTAAAGTATATAGAATAAAAAAAACTTATAGTGTATCTGATCTGTCTCTGAAAATAGCCTTTAATAACAGGAAATGCGAAGACTTCACACCCTACTCACACCCAATCATAACCTAAAACGTTTAAACAGTTAACACCAAACCAATGCAAAGTACATGACTGAATTTTCCTTGGATTTGGTAATGTACATGTAGATATAATATGGGTAGAGAGAAAGGAAAAGTGAGTGTCTACGGTGCAGCTATACAAAACTTGTATATTACAAATGTCTACAAATATCATCACTTTATTATATTAAATATATTTTGATCGAGCAAATTTATTACCGTCTTTTAGCTTAGCTTTGGAAAAAATTATCTTGTGAATAATTAATATCGTTTCAGATTAAAAAGAGAAAATAGTCAAAAGTCTTGTACACTTAATCCTCAGAAAAATGGAACACGATCAATTGTTCTGCAATTTAACAACAATTGTCGGCAGTGAAGAAGATGTGAAAGCAAGACAGAGAATGTTCGTCATACATGACAAAGTAAAAAACAAACTTGACAACGAAGTCATGGCAATATCAACCGGAAGTTTGACTGAAGGATTAGATCTGCCCGGAAGTGATGTTGATATAATGTTTGTCATACGTTACGGCCTTGTTATGCGAGATATTAAGAATGATTTCAGTGGAATTGTTCTGGGAAAGGTATTTCAGATGATTGAAGACGAACAGTTTCCAGGATTTGTTAGGTTGAAGGTTATCCATGATGATGATGTAGATGAGTATATATCATCAATAGCATTTGTTAGATTGAAAACCGGAACATTTCTTTCAAGTCATAAATTTTCGAATTATTATCGACAGAAATTTCCAGGGATGAAAACTAAAATACATGGTCCATGCGTTTCTGATAAATATCAAGATGAAGACGTCGCATTTTGCTTAAAATCTCTTGAATGGCCCAGACAAGCCGACCAATGGAGAATTCGACACAGAAAGCACGAATGGCCAAATGATTTTTTAATCGACCAAATAACAAAGGAAGGCTGTACTATTGTTCCTATAGGGCCAAGGTTTGATAAAAACAATGATCTTCACTGGAGAGTTTCCTTTGCGCTGGCCGAAAAACAGTTAGTTCATTCATTTAACTACACACAGATATTATGTTACGCCTTGTTAAAAATAACACTAAAAAACTTCATAAACCGCACGAGAGAAGCAAATGACCTACTCTGTTCTTATTTTCTAAAGACAGCTGTATTTTGGGTGTCTGAAGAAGTACCTATTGAAACATTTCAAACGACAAATTTATTTCGCTGCTATCTTCTCTGTATTGACAAATTGATATCATGGACGGAATGTTGTTACTGTCCAAATTATATAATTCCAGAAAACAACATGTTTCGTGGTAAAATACACGAGAAAAACAATGCGGTTTTGCTAGACATATTAAATTCGATAAAGCTTTGGGAGGAAGTCGATTTAAATGTCCTTTTAGTTCCTGAAAGTCAGGTATCACTATTAATGTATCCGATATCAAAACTGGAGTTTCTGTTTTACAGAATTGGAGGACAGAAGCCTATTCGGTGGACGGGAAATGGGGAAAAGATGATAAACTTTCTTGCAACATTGATGAAATTAGAGTCCTCCAACTTTAACGTAGCAATTTGTAAATACTACCTTTCTTTGATTTGGCAACAAATAGTTCAATGTCCAAAACCAGAAGTGTTGAAATATTTTGGAAACAACAAGATGTGGTACCCAATATTGCAACGCGACATTAGATATCTGCTTGCAGGTACAAAGTCAGATGCTGTTTCAGGATGGCTTCTTTACGCCTGCTATTACTATGACCAAGGTGCCTACAACACTACCCTGAAAATACTGGATCATGTTGTTTCTCGCTTTACACCTAATATGATCCTTATCGACAGCAATTCATATGAATTAGATGAAATTGAAGATTATCAGCTGTCCACGCATATAAACTTACGATGAATGAGAAAATGAGATTGTCTGCTGTAAGAAAGGTTTGCTTCACTAGGCAGTCATCTTTGATTCCAAATGAACTAAAACAAGAGGTAAACGACATCTGGGAAAATATACCACCTGTTGTGTTAACATTTTGTCTACAATTTTTGTGCTTACATCATCTTGGCAATATAGAATTAAGAGATAAAGCATTACTCAGCTTGAATCAATATTTAGGAAACTGCGATATCACCGCTGTGCCAGGTAGAGAATTTCACCACATCTACGAAGGTAGACGAGATGTACATGATCTTAATCAGGTAATGGAGTTTTTATCTGTGGCTAGAAGGTATTTAATGACAAGTGAAATGCATTCTATATCATTAACGGTTTTGGGTGTGTGCTATGAAATGGCTGGTAAAGTAAAAGAATCTACAAATTATTATCGGAAGGCGTTGCGATGCGATTATTACACATGTACATCCGCCATCAAAAGACTAACAAGTTTGGAAAAACAATGGGGGAAGAAATCTACACGAGAAGATACAACGTCTCTACCTTTTCTTGTATTAAGTTTCAATGAGAACAATGAACTGGAGGTAAACCAGGATCATTCGAAACTAGAGATTTCAGATGTTGAAGAAGTTGATGTCCGGGACTATATAGAAAGATGTAATACATCATAGAAATGAGAGAAGAAATGTACGTAACATTGAACCAATTATGGAAGATTTCCATTTGAACCCTCTCCCCTCCGCGGTTGACGGAAGGAGGTCCTCTTGCAACAACCTTTTTAACCTATCGATTTAGAGAATTAGATGGATGTTGCTCCAAAATTAATTCTGTATTAATTTTTTGTATTTACCAGATTTGTTAATGCTCAGGATTTTATTGAACGTTTGGCTGCTTCTCCTTCATACTTCCGGGTTTATCGGCCGTTTTTTTTTTATTGATTTAGTTTAATCGGCGATGCTGAATATTTTATTATTTTTGTATATGACCAAAGTCATGTTTACGCTAGTAAAAATGAAACAAAAAAGTATGTCAATATGATAGCAGTCTGATTATGCTTAATAGAAAGACATTGTACTTGATAAATCTTTGCATACAGTTAAAATTTCATTTAAATGTATTTGATTCGATGATAATATTTCGACAACGGATTCATGTCATGTGAAATGAACCGGAATCCGTTGTTGCTTAAGGAAAAGTAAACGATTTTATTTACATGGTAATTATTAAATCGAAGAAATAAAAAATACATTGTAAAAGAGGAAGTTTTAATAAACAATAGGAGATGAGAAAGGCTTGTAAATGAGACAGATACCTACAAAAGTCGAAATGTCAAATATTTAATATCTATAGGTCATCGTCATTGCTTATTTGTGGACTGTTGTGCGGGGAGATTATTAATAAAGCATTTGTTTGTTGTTGTTTGTTTGTCTGACCTTCAGAAATAAACAAATATTCATACCGTAAACATTTGACTAACTATGAAACTGTTCAAAGCTGACAATTATCGGCAAATTACAGCTCTAATAAAATCAATGTTTTTGGGATACAGGTTAATCTTGTGGGACAGACACACAAAGAATTGACAGGAAAAAACGTGCATGCGAGTACTCAACCCTTATAAACAATTTAGAAAAATGACTAGTATTTTTACATGTTAAGACATTTGCTATCCCAATTTGTACATTTACATAATTCAGTCAGATCACATTGTGATAATACGACAGGTCCCCTGCTGGATGAAATGTGGTTCCTTAAAGTCTTTCAGAAGACAACAACAGTTCACTTAATGCGTGGAAGCCTAAACGGTCTTTGCTCTTATTCTTGACCGCCGTGTGTTATACGAAGAATCAGCAAATGTCTTTGGTTATACCCGACCTGAAATCTAAGCCAAGACCTTTAACGTTTGAAACGAGTACAACAAATATTAGACTATAGAGTTGGTCTGGGAAAAGGATATAAAGCAAATAGGGCTTAACAAATGAAGTATGGACTCATTGCTGTTTATTGTTGAAGGTCATTTCACATCTCCTATTTTATAATTATTAGCAAACACAGCAATAATTAAAACATAATTTTAGCTATTAAACAACCAACCGTAACGACCGCCTGTAGGTTTGCATTGAAGGCATCAATTAAATGATAGATATTAATACTACAGCAAAGCATAAAAACTACGAAAGACAGTCGTTGCTTTTCCAAAAGATATCGGACCTACATATCATGAAATTAACCGAAGTTGGAAGTGATCTAGATGATTCCAACTGATCTTTTGTTTCCGGTTTTGCATGGTTGCTAGATACTTACAGATCATCAGAGTGGTATCCAGGGCTAGACCCACAGAACTGACCTAGCACTATCCCGAAGTGGAAAGGGAAGCCCCTAGTTGCAAGTTCTTACGAAAAGCCTGGCCATGGACAATAGTGGGTCACATTTGTGGAGAATGCCATGCTCCATGCATGTTGTAGATTTCAAAAGGGAAGACTGGTGCCGCTACAAATGCCTATTATTCCTACCCATCTCTCTTATTTTCCAGTGGCAGTCAAAAGCCGTTGCCCCGTTGTGTCCTACCTTACCACCACTCTCGATAATATTAATAATTGTTGAACTTGTTCTCGTCCTGAATATGCATGATTTATTTACCACTGGGCGTTATGCAAATGAAAATCGATCCATCAATCAAAGATAAGAGATCTTTCAGATATTTTACAAAGTGAAAATTGCCATATGTTCATATATCTTTTACGACTCATAATGACAAAAATTGATCCATATAGAAGAAACTTGATTTTCAGATGTAATTAATAATTTATACCCTTTCATTGTCACATTCAAAATTTATGCCATTTAACTTTAGCGTGGTCTTTCTTTGGCCAGACTATCTTAGGTATCCAAAGGCCATTTGCGCTTTTTTCATCAATATGTTCATGCAGGAAGCAGAGACTGCTTACTCTTCCGGAGCACCTGAGTCTACCCCCAATTTTTTGGTGGGGTCCATGTTGTTCATTTGTTTTTTTAGTTTTTAGTGTTGTGTTTTT
>JAULBM010300839.1:0-14829 GCA_032357055.1 Geukensia granosissima
CAAACATGCAGACAGTGTAACAAAAAAATTCCAAGTTTGCCAGGTGAGCGATTACAGGCTCCGTTGAGCCTCTGGTTTAAATTTGGAAAAGAGAAGGCTGGTGCCACTACAAAAGGCTATTTTTTGCCCCTATCTATCCCTCCCACGTTCCAGTGGCAGTTAAAACCCGTTGCAGCTTTCGGTAATTTTGATAATTGATGGATTTCATCTCCTCCTGAATATGCATGAAATATTAGCCACTGGACCAAGCATCTAACAATCAATCAACAGATATTTAAATAAACATATGTATTTTTATATTTAATCCTACTTTTTAAGTAAATGTGGTAACTAAGCTCGAAAATTTGACTAATTCCACATTGTCTTAAAATTAATATTATCGGTAAAGGTCCACAGCATTATTATTAAATCTTTAAATATGATTTTTATTGGTACTAATATTGACTTTCTGGTTAATAGCTTAATAATGAACTAAGCCGTTTAAATTTGTTATCCTGTCTATATATTGTTGAATTGGCATATTTTCCTTGATTTGTATTATAATGGTATACAATTATTTACTGGTCCAAGGACTGCAGCTGTTTTGTTTGACCAGGTGGCTGAACTGTTGCCCGAAGTCGTAGCTGTTGTCCGAGGATCCAGTCTATAACTGTTTTGTTCTATCTTTATATCGATCAACACTGACCACCATATCCCACCTTTTTTCACATTCACAGTGGCCACATTACGTGATCATCCAACAGAAATTAAGCCTCGCCCGTGCATGCGCTTTATCGCGGGACAACAGTTCTAGCACTGTTGCCCGCTGCAATAGAAAATTATTACTGTTGCAAAACAGTTAAAATATTGAATTTTTTTTTATCGCAAAAACTTTTCAAACGAAGATTTTGTAAAGGTTTAACAACACTAAAACCAATTGGACGTGTTTCATTGATACCATAGTTATAATAAACTTGGTTTCCTAGTCGATTGCTCATTGGGTTTTGAACTAGCCGACAGACAACAACTGCAAGTATTCTTTTGATGTAGATACTTTGGTTGTATATGCAATTGAAAAGATAAGGGATAAATGGCAAAGAGACTGCATTCCAACCACGAGAAAAACAGGGGAATAAACTTTTAATAGTATTTGTCTATAGAAAATGGAGCTGTACGTGGCATGATTTTCCACGAGTCAGCCATCCAAGACGTGTTTCAAATCTCATTTCTACATGCAGGCAGCCCTAAGGCATTCAATAATGACCACATATTCACACGGTAAACTGTTAGGCCCCAAAAATAAAATGTGACAATGTTCAAATATAACAACAATCGGCCAAATAATTAAACAATGCAAAACAAGTAAAACTTATTAACATAAAAACAATGATATCCTCTGGATTACAGTTGGTTGTTCAGTATCGATCCCATTTCAGTTATTTTTATATATGTGTTTTATTGCTGTTTTGTCACACCACGGCAAGGTAAGGAGGGTTTGAGCCACTAACCAACTCGTTTATTTAACCCGGACACATACCTTAATGTGCCTGTAAAAGCCAGGGAACTGTTTCACGTTTTGTGTTTTGGGTCGTGTACAGCTTAATTGGAACCGCGTTATTTCAATATTAACCGTAAGTTTAATTTCGACTGTTATTTGATGGTTAGCTGCCTAAATCTTTTATTTATATTATAAACTTTACAATGTGGCATTTTTTTCATATCCTATCTGAAATATAAAATATCAAAAATGGTGGGACCTATTAACTGATCGTTGTACGTCTCAGTTTTGCATAATAACGCAGATTTCAGCTTTAATCGATCATTCCTCTTTCATCTTTCTTTCTAATAAAAAGTTAAATTTTGAACAGCATATATTGACAGCCAATTTTAAATAAGTAAAAAACTTAAGGCAAAAATTAACCACATAATGAAAGAAAAAAAACGAGAGTAATGAATCAAATGTTACAAATGTTCTTAACTTTTTTTTTCAAGAAAACATGTTATTTATGTTACATGATGACGTGTATTGATCACAGAAATGTAAATAACTAAAAACTTTAGTATTAAACCCACTAATCATGTTGACTGGCGACGTGTTACTGATGTTATCCAAAATTTTAGGTCCGGAAATTTTATTACCACCCATGGAGACATTTTATGTTTCTGTTACCACCGATCTGAGCCTCACGATCTTAATAAAAATGTTTAAATAAAAATATGAAAAAAGTAGAGAATATTTCTGAAAAGTTTGTAGTAAAAGTAGAAACAATTTGAAGGGAGGAAATGTTTATAGCAGAGTTGTGTATTTAATATTAATAAGCAAAGTGACTTATTCTTGTGATTATTGCATCAAAACACACAGTAACCCCGACCCCCCACCCCCTTTCCCCATTCCCATGAAACAGATCTTGCGGCATTTTTAAATGAATCAATTAATCTAATTCATAATTTTGATCAATATAGTAGTACTCTTGATTTATGATGTGTAAAGAGTAGTAAACGTGGCCTAATATCCGGGAGCACTCTGATCCCCACCATAAAGGAACACGTGACATTGATTTTCATCCAATCTGGCAGCCACACGGTTGTGTTGTGCAGTCTTAGTATACGCATGCGTACGTCAGACCGGCCTCTTTGCCACGTTGAAGTCTGAAAGAAGATTGTGTTTATTGGGATCAGTCTTTTTAATCACAGAACACTGTTGACATCCTTGCAACAAACATGCTATCACTGTTATTTAGTGCCTGTATCATAGGCCTAGCTCTTGGAGCAGACATAAAAGAAGAAAACGGCGTTTTGGTGCTAACAACTGCAAATATTGAAGATGCTCTGAAGGAAAATACCAACATCTTGGTTGAGTTCTGTAAGTTTCTTTATTGACTGGTATTGTTGATTTATTTATGCACACAAACGTGTAAAACATATTGTATCAAACTATACTCCACGTTACATTTAAATCTCTGGTTTTGTGTCGATCCATATGGAATTCTACAATAATGTAGTGTGAAACATGATACACATAGGGATATGACACCAGTATAATCTTCAGTCTACAAATAATGTTAATATAATGCTCAACTCGAATATATGCACACCAGTGTACAAGGCTACACTGTAATGGCAATATAAGGGTGTAAGATAATGTTAAAGATTTTTGGGGGGAGGCAAGTTAAATTAAAGTAAAACTGAAGTAGGCAAATGTTTGAAATCGGACAAATTAGAACCCACTTTGCAGTTCACACACTTGCAATGTTTGGCCTGTATGATTTGGTTGATTTTCATGTTTTATGAGTAGTTACACATTTGGTATTTTTAGGACCTTTTACAGGTTCCGTTATGATATATACTTCAGTTCATCAATGAAGACCATAATGGGACCTGTTGTTTCAACTGTTATTTGGTGGATAGCTGTGACAAGCTTTATTTTTATTTGTATATTTTCTGTAAATAAAACAGTTTTATTAAACATGTTTAATCTCAGATTGATCCTCCTATAAATGTGCAAATAAATTCCAGATGCCCCATGGTGTGGTCACTGCAAAGCCCTTGCACCAGAATATGAGAAAGCTGCCAAATCTCTGGCTGATGATGGGTCAGATATAAAGTTGGCTAAAGTTGATGCCACAGTTGAGTCTTCATTGGCCGAAAAATACCAAGTTAGAGGTTACCCAACCATCAAGTTCTTCAGGGAAGGACAAGCAATCGACTATTCAGGTTTGTATGATGATTAGGAAGTAAAAAAAAATTATGCATGTACATGAACGAAGCCTGAAGTTAAAGAAAAAACCACAATTTTCAGAATGTATCATACAGTATGATTCTTTCAAAGAATTTGTTACTTATGGTCTGTGGTGTTTTGATTACCATGAGTAACATTTTTTAAACTACCTTGTTAAATACTTGCTAATTGTTTTCTTTACATTCAAGATGGATATTTTGTCAGTTATGTTGTTTAAATGTTACCTGAAGCATGTTTATTTTTTTTATCAAGGATGTTAAATATGACTTGTCAATTTTTCATGTAATATTGTTGTTTCTCTGCTTTTTCTTTTATTTCCTAACAAAACAGGTATTCATATTTTAGGGAGCAACCATTTGATTCTAGGGGAGCATGGAAGAAACTTTGGGTGTTGCCTTTTTTGGTGCACTTGTCTTCACAAATTTAAGACAGTTGAGTTTGTCCTTTCTTAACCAAAATTTGCACCCAGCCTTTTAATTAAATTCCTTCCAAACACCCACTCTGAATATCAGATGGATGCTCCCTAATTTGAAATCATGGAAATTTTCAGAAAACATTGCTTGTTACATTAATTAATAGCAAGAGTTGTCTTTCTTCTGATAGTAAAAATAAACAGCTATGATTGATGGAAAGATTGAGAGAGGCAGACTTGTTACATGCAATATTGTTTTACTTGCAACTAAACCGTATTTGTCATGTTTATCTGTACCTCATAATATGCATATTGTAAACAGGTGGCAGACAGTCAGCTGATATTGTAAACTGGTTGAAAAAGAAGACTGGTCCCCCATGTGTCACATTGGACACAGTTGATGCCGCCAAGGCCATGATTGAAAAGGATGAAGTTGTTGTCATTGGATTTTTCAAGGTACATGCAAATTAATAATGATATAGCTCTACATTTCACTTGTATGCAAACATTTGAGAATTTTTTTTCTGAATTGAATAAGTTCACTTGAAGTGGTTTGCTGAACAGTCTTTTTAACAAGCAAAGTTTAAAAACAATGGAAAAAACACCAAAAACATTCAAGTTTTTCTTCCTTGTCAGTCAGTGTGAATGACAGATTATGAATAAACATGTGAAAAAACGTTAGTAAATGCTATATGTATGATTATTCTTTCCAGTTGTCGGGAATGCAGTTTTTGTTGTTATTTTTATAACAAAATTAATGATAATTTTAGGATGTGAAATCAGCTGATGCACAGCAGTACGAGAAGGCAGCCCAAGGCATCGATGACATTCCATTTGGTATCACTTCTAACACTGATGTCTTTAAAGAATATGAAATGGAATCTGATGGCATTGCTCTTTTCAAGAAGGTAGGTATTTGAATTGTTTTGTATTTGTTTGCTAGTAATACAGATATTAACAATTACACCATTTTTATCTTTCATGGCCACCCTAACTGTTTTTATTACAATAAAATGCGAATCACAAAAGCTCAGCCATAGCAGCAAATGCTATTCCCACAGTTTTTTCTAATAAAAAATTGTCAAAAAGGATAAATGCTAAAATTCGTTGCATCTGTACTCTGTTTTTGCACAAGGATAACTAGCTAGGTGATTATGATTACAAAAATTTTTCGGATCTGATGATGATCAGACTGAATTTTCTTATACCAATCTAAAGACATATACCAACCTAAAGACATGACTATTTTTTTTATTCAAAAAATCATTCATTTTTGTTGTCTGATAAAATGGAATGGTCTTTGGAACTGACCACTAAATGTGCATGTAATTTGATTGACATGATTGAAGAATCTATTGATAACCACATGGTCCTCTACATGATGTAATATCCTTGCAAGCAATTGCAAGCCACCAGATTGGATTATATTTACATTAAAATTGAAAGTATTTTGACAGCTGTTGAATAGAACTGGTTTTAATGTCATATTTTATTGTGGAAGAGTCATGTGGTATGCCTTCGGGGCTCATAATGTTTTATATCAAATTCAATAGCCACATGTTTATTATACATTGCCTAAAGCAAGAAGATAATTATAGATAAAATGTAATCATATCCATTCTGTGTACTTGCATATATGACATAATCACTCTGTAATATCAGTTGTAAATTATGACAAGAAGGGGTTTTATTTTTAAATGTGACACTTCGAAGGATTTAGATGGAAAACTTGGAAGGATGTATATTGTATCATATTTGTTACTGATTTGTAATTAATGTGTCCTTTATTAACAGTTTGATGAAGGTCGCAACAACTTTGAAGGATCAGTGACATCTGATGCTGTTAACAAGTTTGTCCAGTCTAACAGATTACCATTGGTTATAGAATTCACACAAGAAGTAAGTATAGGGAACTGGTTCCTCTTTAACAATGTTTAAAATGTTTTCTAAAAGTTTTCTCCATTTGTGATGTTGCTTATTGGAAAATTAATTGTGATCTAGCAAATGGCAGTTTGGTTTGAAAAATTGTCAGCCATTATTTCTGCTATGAACAATTTGTACTTGCTTTAAACAAGTCCGTGAATTGTGCCTACTTATGGATATTTATCATAGATGTTGCTGTGATGCTTAAAACTGTTGTGTTGTTCAGTATACATGATAATTGATGGGGAAACATAATCATTGTTAGCTATTGATTATCATATCTACTATTTAGTACAGACCGGCATTTCAAGTAGAATCATATCATATTATGATAGTTATAGACAAGAGAGATATAATTGTCACAAAAATTTTACAAGTTGCATGCTGACTGCTTAACTTAAGGCATAACTGACAACCTTTTTTACAGTCTGCCCAGAAAATATTTGGTGGGGAAATCAAGAACCACATCTTACTGTTTTTGGAGAAGACAGCTGATGGATCAGCTAAAATCTTAGAAGGATACAGAAAAGCAGCTGAAGGATTCAAAGGAAAAGTTTTGTTCATTACATTGGATACATCTGATGAAGATAACGCAAGAATCCTTGAATTCTTTGGATTGAAGAAGGAAGAGTGCCCTGCTGCTCGCCTCATCACTCTCGGAGAAGATATGACCAAATACAAACCAGACTCTGACGACCTCACAGAAGACGCAGTAAAAACCTTTGTACAAAATTTCTTAGATGGCAAATTGAAGGTAAGTTTTATGTTTACATTTCAATTTCTGTTATAACTACATGTAAACCACTTACAGCACGGACACATGTCATGATTATATCATGATACTTTGACATTAAAAACAAGTGGATTTGGTTCTTTTATCATGTCTATAACATTTTGATGATTTTAGGTTGCAGTCATTTGTTGATCTGAGGTATTTGTGTTTTTGACATTATCAATGTTGAACACAACTACCATTTATCCTTTATTTGAGTTTTAATTTCTGTGTTAAATGTTGAAATCAAAAGAATGTTTATTTGAAAAGAGATTATTGAATCTAAATCTTTTAAAGTGTTTTTGATCGGCTTTTGAATTTTGATATGAAATATTCAAATGCATTAGTTAATTACATCAGACAATTTTCTGTTGGCACATCTTATTCTAAACTGTTCAATTGATTTCAATGAAACTTATGTTTACATTTTACACAATGTGTAGATTTGCACAAAGGAAGAAAATGCATCGTACCCATTCCAAGGGCAGATAAAGCATAGGGAATTGGTATCTTTTGGGACCTTTTCCCAGAGACATTATTTTCATGCCATGTTTCATCAACATCAGATAAAAATTTTTTCTTTGCTGTTGAAAATCCTGTCCAGGGATCATATTTTTTTCATTTAACAGAGATTTTATATTAGAATTTGTAAAAAACTTGGTGTTTATCCTCCACTCTTAACATAACATTTTTGATCAAAATTTCTTACAGCCTCATTTAATGTCGGAAGATGTACCAAAAGACTGGGACTCTAAACCAGTTAAAGTTTTAGTAGGAAAGAACTTCCAAGAAGTAGCCTTCGATGAAAATAAAGGTGTTTTAGTAGAATTCTGTAAGTACTCAAATAAATGTGTTTTGCGACATTTCTTTTTTGAAAAAGTCAATAACATTGGATTGGGTTATTTTTGAATTCACACATGCAGCCACAACCTCCACGCAAGGACACAAGCTCGTAAGCTTGTCAATGTTTCCTTGCCATCAATGCTTTTTATCTTCTGTCGAGTCGTATTGTGATGACATTTAGTAGACTATCTTTGGTCCCAAAATGACGCAATTTAACAATTTTAACTTCAAAAAACTAAAATATAATTGATAAAGCAAAATTGCCAATCAAAATACTAAGATATATCATTTTTTATTTTTTGCCTTTTAAATTTAAAAATAATATCATAAATATTCTTCCACATTCGCATTGATAATGACAAGATTCTTGTCATTGTGAAAGGGCTGAATGCAGGGAAATTTTCCTGGAGTTTAAAAGCGGAGCGGATATGCGGCCTCATCAAACATTGATAATTGATCAGATAAATACCTAAGTTGAATACTCAGAGATATCAAAGGGGCCACAAAAATGGTTTAGTTAAGACAAGACTCTGGCCAAAGAAGACAAAAGACATGTAGCACACAATACTAAACAGGAAACTAAGATTTGATCAACACGAGATTTAAAAACAGGGCCAGCTTAGTAAATGCAGAAAGGTGATGATTGCCTGCTCTATCATATTTAGTAAATCTTGTGACAAGTTGTATGCTTTGATAAGACATCATTGAAATGAGCAATGCTTGTTCTCTCAGACATCAGAATATATATATGAACCATTTGCATATGTAAATTCTTTAACCTTAAGACACCTTGAAGTATTCAGCTAATCTATTAAATAGATTGTGATAATTTTTCATGTACAATGTTTACAATAATGAATTTCAGATGCTCCATGGTGTGGGCATTGTAAACAGTTGGCCCCAGTCTGGGATGAACTGGGAGAGAAATACAAAGATTCTGCAGATGTTGTTATAGCTAAGATGGATTCTACAGCTAATGAAGTAGAAGAAGTTAAAATTCAAAGTTTCCCAACTATTAAATATTTCCCTAAAGGTAGCAAAGAGGTGAGTTTTGGAAAACATTCTAGATTAACAGTTTTTATTTTATTTTTATGAATGAAGAGTAACAAATTTATCTGTTATTCATTCAAAAGTAACTTGCCATTTTGATTTTTTTGTAAGGATGACACTTTGTAAACAAACTTCATGCATCTAGAAAAGTTTAAAATTGGTCATTCAAACTCGACTGGCTCGTATGTTTTACCAGAAGTACCTTAAATTTCTTTTTTTTTCATTTCATTCTTGGAATGTTTTTGACCATCAATTATTCAAACAGTTTTGAATGATCCATCAAATATCCCAGTCACCTAATTTCAACTGCTTAAATGTGTCATATGTTAAGATTAACATAGTTTTAAGAAGATTTTGTTTGTTTTCTGTGACCCTAAAAAATTGAGGCACCAAAAAATTTGATTGTCATTTTGTTTTGTTAAATCATTTATTTTGCCAAATTAGAAGGAATTTAATCCAGAATTACTCGAATAATACTTTTAATGCCAAACAAATTTAATATTTTGCCTATGAACCAAAAAAGCTAAAAAATTGGTGACTTTGAGAAGAACAAACAAATATATTTTTAATCTTGGCCTAGATGGGAAATTGATTAAGTGTGTTTGTTGTTACAGGTAGTAGATTACAATGGAGAGAGAACATTAGATGGATTTGTTAAGTTCTTAGAGAGTGGAGGAAAGGAAGGAGCAGGAGAACCAGAAGATGTAAGTCACATATTATTGGACTTTTAAATCTATATTTCTTTAATATGAATGCTTTTTTCATGTATAAGTCTATGGGGAAGATGTAGATTAGACAAATAGTCCACATAGACTTAGACTTATAGTGCAAAAGATGCAGTAATTATTGTTTGTTCTTTGTAAAAAAAACTTTTAAATGGTTATCACAGTAGCAAAAATATAAAGTAAAACAATAAAAATACAGATATGTTATGAATTTTAAGACATACGACACCAGTGCAAAAGTGGAACAATTGAACACAAATCAGAGGTACCTAAAGCTGGAGTAACATAACCTAAACCAAGAATGAATTTGGCATAAGTAATCTGGAAGATTAAACAGCTCCATCAGAATGTGGAACATACCCATTGTCATTAAGAAGAAAGCAATTAAGGGAAACAAAATTTGAATGTCATTGTTATGATCTGTGAAATTATTACCAGACCTGTTAATCCAAGTTGGAAACCCTCTCATTGAAAATGCTTTTCTAAAGTTTTTATTACATAGGATGTGTAATTCCTTTCTTCATGATTATTGAATGTAGTTTAAGATGAATAACCATGTCATTTTTTTGCAGGATGATGAAGATGAGGATGAAGATGAAGAAGAGGCAGCTAAAAAAGACGAATTATAGGCTATTCCATTTACGGGTTGTTTAGGGGTGGGCAGGGCATTCCATTTTGGAGGGGGGATAATGAACCAATAAGCTTTTTGTTTGGAATCTCCAGTAAAGTGGCCTTAGATGTTGTCTAATTTATTACATGACTGAATATCTTCTCTTGAGATTACCCTAGGGGAGTTTTAATGGATGGTGCAGATAATGAGTGCTTCCCGTTATAAGGAGTTGTGTTGAGAGAATTAGAATGTGTGTGTGTGTGTGTGTGTATGTGAGCAAATTCAGTCTTTTTAGGGTAGGGGACATTAAGCTCACTTTCCTTGGATTTATTTATTTGGAATTGTTTCACTTCCGGATCTGCAAGTATTTGACAGCATTAACATCCCATTAGATTTTCATTATCAACATCTAGCTTGTAGTCAAGTTTCCAAAATTTGAAAACTGTATTTGCAGAATTACTCTTGCAATGAAAAATTTGTTATCAAGCATAGCTTGCCAGATTATTATTTTATTGTAAAATGATTTTGAAATTGGATTTTAAACCAATCTTTACACAATTTTGTTTATAATTGACCAACAATACCATTTGTGAAAGACAGACCCATATCTTACTACATAATTTATAATGTCTCTTGTACAGATAAATTGCCAGTGAACTAATTTATCCAAGTTTTCTGATCCTATTGTATATACATGTTAATTATATGTTTTAAGTTATTTTGTCTTTCTCTCTTTTGTCATGGGTATCATCATGGTCTTTTACCAATTTCATTGCTTACTTTTAAGTGCTAAATATGTTGCTGATATTGTAAATATTCAAATATTAGTTCAGATATTAGTTATTAATGACACAAACATTACATAAACTTAAAACCCCAAATTTACATTTTTTTTACAGAATCACACATTACAATTGTGAATGTCATTGATTTTTTGACATATAAATGTTAACCCATTTGTTGGGTTTGGACTTTGTTAAGAATACTCCATTCAGCTTTTGATTCCCTTTTTTGTACAAAAATTAATCATGTCAAATTTAAGCTCCATCAGATAAAATCAGCCTTGTGTATGTATACATACAGTTTATTTTGATGACCACAAAACTGTGACCTATATAAACTATTTGAAATTTTTCCAGTAAGAGTTTGTAGAAGTTTATCTACTAGACAATTTTTTAAGTATATTGCTTCTTGCCTGAATCCATACATATTGCACAAGGTTTGTTTCTGTCTGACGCAGCTCATTTAAATTAAAAATTTGGTTTTATGATGTTTTTAATGATTTGATTGTGACTGAAATTTTTTGCAATTGTTTTCCCCGCCATATTAGACAAATATTAGTAAACAGGAAAGGTAGTGCAATCACATCCAAGTTAATTTTGACCACATTCACTTGTTAAGACTATTTGTACTTGCTTCTACTGGTTTGTAGTCATTAGATTTTAATCATAGCCCCTTCCTTCCTTCCTACTTATTAAAAGACCTTGTTTCATGTCAGTGTTGTAGTTTTAGGTTGACAAATAATCAATTTTTAGATGTTATGTGGGCATTTAAATACAACATCTGTAGTGAAATTCAAGGTCAAGCCCTACTTAGAAAAAATAGAGTTTGAAATTTCCCCATTTCTATTATAAAACAAATACAAGTGAATGTGGTCATGCCAGTTTTATATATTTTATGTATGAATGGGTGATGGACATAAGAGTTTTACCTGGAATGTCATTTTTGTTTTGTGTACATGTTAAAGGATAAACATTTCAGTTTTGTAAGATTATAGAACGAGGAAAATAGTGACTATTAAAATTTTAAGTATTTAAACCGAGTGTTTTGTAATTTTTCCTTTACAACACATTTTAGTTGGGAATTTCAAATTCTTAGAACTGGTAGTTGGCAAGATATTAATGTTTTTAGGATTATGCTTAACTAGGCCTGTACTCTAAAGTGTGTTAATTTTTTAATGGCTGTGTAATTTGAAAATTTTGCAATATTAGGAAAAAATTAGTATAAGAAGTCTTGAGCAGAGTTTACTATTTAAGCACCAGCAACCATACAGGAAAGTTTTAAAAATGCTAACATCAGTAGAGCAAACAAAAGTTAAAATGAACACTACTGACATGATTTTTTTCCCACCTTTTACAGCGTGTCTGCTGTTTGAAACCAGGATTTTCAAATATTACATTCTTTCCTACACATAGAATTCAGCTTCAGGTAACCCACTTCCGCCATATTTCTACCGTGACAAAATCATGTCCGACACTGTTCACTCTAATAGAATTAAAAATTACAAAAACTGGTTAAGTGTTCACAAGCAATTGATAAATTTCTAGTATATATAGTTATTCCATTGAATACATATCTTGTTGAAAGTCAATCTAAACTTGGATCGAAAGTGAATTGTTGCTTATGGTTGATGCAACAGAATTGAGGTATAGGCATTGAACTATCAGTCAACAAGAAGCTGTTGATGTTACAGGTCAATATTTGTACAAAAGGCCGTAAAAGTTGTATTAGTCTGGGTATACACCATATGTGGAAGAGAGAAATAACCAACATTTTGTTGATATTATTTAAAGTTTGGCAGAAGGTCATGTGAGCTTTTGTCATTACTTGGCATTCGTCTTCGTCCATCCATAAACTTTTACATTTTCATCTTCTCCTCTGAAACTGCTTGGCAATGTGGAACTTAACAGGAAGCATTTTTGGAAGGTCCGTTACAAAGTTTCCTTGTTTTATCATGATGGGACAAAAAACATGGCTGCCATGGATGATTCTTGTTTTTCATTGGCTGATAAATTAAAAAATCCTCTCCTGAAAACTCTTGGTCAAATGGATTAATAATTGATGTGGGTCATCTTTGGAAGGTCCTTTATAATGCTTTTTCATTTGGTGTCGATTGGACAAAAACCATGGCTGGTATGGACAATTCTTTTTTCTGATTGGCTTATGTTTTAAACCACCTGGCCAAATGGATTAATCTTCGATGTGGGTCATCTATGGAAGGTCCATTTTAAAGTTTCCTCATTTCATTCTGATAGATAAAAAACATGGCCGCCATGGACGATTGTTGATTCTGATTAGCCAAAACATAAATAAAATCTTCTCTGAATTTACTAGGCCTTGACAGGAAATATCCTTACCAAGTTCCTTGTAAGTGTGGACACAGTATTTTGCTTGACACAATAATGTGTTGGACACAGTAATGTGCTGGACACAGTAAAGTTCTGGACACAGTGAAATTCTGGACACAGTAAGTGCTGGACACAGTAAAGTGCTCAACACGCCATTATATGACGGGCTAAGTGACCATTTTGACCAGCATTATCCTCAAAACTAGTGTTTTTTTGGTTGCATTTTTCATAAGGAATGATTTGGAAAAAAAACCCATCAAAATAAAGATGAAAAATAAAACTTTTCCATATTATACGAAATTGACTTTTTTCCCCACTTTGACCCAATTTTTTCTTAAAAACTGTAAGAGATAAAGAAAATCTGTAAATATACTGCTGAAAGCTCTCAATGAGACGAATCAAATGAAAAAAATTCTGTCAAAATCCAACGAAAAATAAAATTTTCCCATTCCCCACAAAATGATGCAAAATTACACTTTTCAGCCAACTTGACCCCTTTTATCTTGAAAACAGTAAGAGATAGAGAAAACCTGTTGACATACTACTGAAAGCTATGAATGAGACAAAACAAATGAAAAAAATCCCATCAAAATCCGATAAAAAATAAAAAATTTTCCATTCCCAACAAAATGACGTAAAATTACACTTTTCAGCCAATTTGACCCCTTTTATCTTGAAAACGGTAATAGATGGAGAAAATCTGTTGACATACTACTGAAAGTTCTCAATGAGACAAATAAAATTTAAAAAATTCGATGAAAAATAAAATTTTCCCATTCCCAACAACATGACGCAAAATTACACTTTTCAGCCAATTTGACCTCTTTTATCTTGAAAAAGGCAAAAGAAAGAGAAAATCTGTTGACATATTACTGAAAGCTCTCAATGAGACGAATCAAATGAAAAAAAAATCCGATCAAAATCTGATGAAAAATTAAAAATTCCCATCACCCGCAAAATCACATTTTAAGCCCTTTTTGCCCCTTTTATATGAAAAACGGTCAATGCTACAAAAAATTGCTTGGAGTAACATTTGTTCTCCTTTCAACAAGGAATCATTTAAAACAAATCCCGTTCAGATCAGATGAATAATAAAAAAGTTCAAAATTTGAAGATCGGCCAAAATGTATATTTTTGCAACTTTGACCCAAATTATCTCAAAAACGGTAAGAGATTTCAAAATTCTGTTAACACACTGCTGAAAGCTCTACCTGAGAGGAATCCAATGAAAAAAATCCCATCAATATCCAACTAAAAATAAAAATTTTCTAAACCCCAGAAAATGACATTTTTGGGCCCTTTGAATCCCTTTTTTTAAAAAAAAAAACCTTAAATGATACAAAAAAATGCTTGGAGTAACTTTTCTGCATTTATCACAAGAAATCAAATGGAAGAAACCCCATCAAAATCGGATTTCAAAAAAAAAAGTTTCAAAAATTTGGGTGTGGCAAATTTTCACCCCCTTGTAACTCAAAACAGTTAGAGATAGAGCATGGGGGGAGGAGTCCATTTGATAGTTTTTTTGACAAGGAACACAATGAATAAAACCCCATCAAAATTGGATGTAAATTAAAAACAGAGGTGCTTCGCAAGCGCAGCATGATACGACCGCAGCACATTGAAATGTGAAAGGTGAACAAAAGACACT
>JAULBM010300850.1:0-14828 GCA_032357055.1 Geukensia granosissima
TTCATGCAAAATGTGCTCGTCACTGTCTTTCATATCGCTTGAAACTTACAAAAAATGCATTTAATTCTATAATATATGATGGAGTGGTCAATCAAAGACTGGATTACAGTTATTTTTGCTGATGTTTAGACTAAATTGATTGAGTTACAGAGAAATAGGTGTATATAATGAATAGTTTTCTAAATATTAATTTTGGGAGAAAAGTTGGAAATGGAATTATGCTCTTTTGATATTTATTTTGCTGTCAAGGAATTACAAAATGGTTGCTTGAAAAAAAGCAATAAACCATCTTATGCTATTAAATCTGGTGTGTTTTAACTACAGCAGTGTCATTCAATTTCATGCATTTTATACATTATCAGTTATCTACATTTTTACATGTAGCACAGAGATTGTACAACCTTGAAACACTTCTTGGCAGCCTTAGATGTAGAGGAAGCCTGTGCTGTGGTGCTTCAGGGTGGTACAATCTCAGTGCCTAGTTGTAAAAAGGTACATAGGGGATTTATCCCTTTCTCTGCCTTATGATGTAATCCTCTGTCTGCAATACCATTTTAAACTACAACGAAAAAGGTTTTATTTTTAAAGTTTTTAACTTAAAGTGAATCCATCAAAGGTATCTGCCTACATCTTCTTTGTTTTATTTGAAAAAGTGCTTAAAAAAACAACGTCACAGATATTGATTACAATGACTATTTTGAAGTTTTCTGTGCAGATAAAAATAAACATCAAAACAAATTGGATTAGTTGACTACCTTAGAAATTTGTTATTTGATGGAAACTGTCCACTTCAAAATAAATATCTGTTTAATATCATCTCAGTTGACATCTCTTTTTGATTTTTTAATAGAAAATTTAGAATGTAACCATATATGGCAACGACAGTAGCATTTTTTGCAGAGCCTGGTATAATATTATATGTTATTTTGCTGGGAGTAGTGTATGTTCTTTGTATTGTTGTAATGTAATGATAGGAAATCATTATTTATTTATTATTTATGTGGTGTTTAGTTTTGTACCAAATTTGTTTGATGATTAAAAGTTAGAACTTTACAGATCAACTTTTTGTTAGTGATTTATTATCAAACAGAAAGTTGTGAAAATTTAGTGATAATGTTCAACAATTTTTCTTTATAAGTTTTTTTTTCTGGAATTGCCAATTTTTGATAACAAAAACCAGTATTAATATACTACATTATTGTACACATCCTTTAACTCCACATGAAAGGTCTAGAAATATTGTAGCTTTAATATGAGTTTTATGGAATGACTCCAATAGTGTGCATGACTGTTCTTAAATTCAACAGTGTTGTTGTCATTTAAGAATGATCAGGTATTTTGCAGGGATAGCAGAGGTATTCTTTAAACTCTAGAGTAAGAACACTATCACTATAAATTCTACAATCCTTAAAAATCATTTTTTTTTGTTGACATGTAATTACACAGAATACTTGTACAAAGAATGCTCACATCTTCAACCCATAAGACTACATTTATCCTTTGCTTATAACTGCTATTACCACTATGCCAGAACATTTTTTAAATTATACCAGGGACATTCTGTCATACTGCATTTTGTGATGTGGAGGTTATTACTTTATTGCTTTTGCAGAAGACAATGCTAATGTATTACTTTTCCTTATGGTGGATTGTTTAACCCACGTTGGCCTAATAGGGTTCTTCAATAGTTCCATAATATGAACTTGCCAGACAGTCATATCATTTGACGTTTGCCACATTTTCATGATTCAATGGCTTTTTGAATGCCAAAATCTATAAAAATCTCAATCAAAGGCAAAACATTTATTACATCCAATAATTTTTTTAAGGGAAGGGCAAAGTTTTAAGTTTTTGCTTCAGATATATTTGCAAAGAATGAAAAAAGTTATTCACCTATTGGACAAGATTTTTGGAAAATGCCAAAAACTATGATATCAAATCTTGTTTAAATTTGATTAACATTCTAATAAAGTACAACGCAGCACAGAAAATTTGCTTCCAACACATAGTAAAATGATTCCTACTTAGGGTAAAATGATTCCTACACTTAGTAAAATGATTCCTTCACATAGTAAAATGATCCCTAAACTTAGTAAAATGATTCCTACACTTAGTAATATGATTCCTACGCATAGTAAAATGATTCCTACACTTAGTAAACACATAGTCAAATGATTCCTACACATAGTAAAATGATTTCCACACATAGTAATTCCTACACATAGTAAAATGATTTCAACACATAGTAAAATGATTCCAACACATAGTAAAATGATTGCTACACATGGTAAAATGATTCCTACACATAGTAGAATGATTCCTACACTTAGTAATATGATTCCTACACATAGTAAAATGATTCTTACACTTAGTAAAATCAAGATATAAAAACAGATATACTAAATGGCTCGTAGACAATCATGCCACATCTCCTTTTTAGGTCACCTGGCCTAAAAGGCCAGGTGAGCTTTCTTAATCACTTTTCATCTGTCGTCTGTCTGTCATCCCTTTATTAGTAATTGCAAAAATCTTCTCTTCTTAAACAGCCCAGCTAATTTCTACTAACTTTGGCAAAATGGTCCTTTGTTGTTCCCTCACCAAAATTGTGTCAAACATCCCAACCTGCCTTCCAAGATGGCTGCTGTTACTAAAAATAGAAAAAGGATGGTATATTTAAAAATTCTTCCAGTCTGAAACTACTGAGCCAATTGCGACCAAACTTTGCTGGAATCGTCCTTACATGTTCTTCAACCCCAAATTGTGTCCGGCATCCCTGCTCACCAACCAAGATAGCCGCCACAGCCAAACATAGTTTCACATAGGCAAGTTTGTTAAAATTTTCTTCCATATTTATTTTCTGCATCCCTGCCTGCTAAGTAAGTTGGCTACCACAGCCAAACATGTAAAATAGGACAAAAGGGAAATTCACATTAGAATCCTCTTTGTTAAACTACTGAGCCAGTTGTCTTCAAGGAAAATTCTGTACAAAATATTTCCTAGCAAGAATCATTGTGGAGTCTGTCCGGTGAATGATAAAGGCTCCTGGGGCCTCTGGTTCTATAAAAATGTAGATGAGTTAAGATGTTTTATTCTAAGTTTCCCTAGATTCTTAGTTAAAATGCTGAAAACTAACAATCTTGGTCACTAAACCTTTTTAAACAAAATAAAAGTGAAGATAATTCTTAAAATATCAATTTTAAATAAATTTATGTACATGTAATAAAAATACGTAAGCAATAGAAATACTACAAAGTTTGGTAAAGGCAACTTGTGTAGCATTTTTGAAAAATCTATATTGTGTAAATCCCCAATTTTCAAGATTCAAAAAGAAATCTGGGTTTATGTTTCAGATTAACAATTTCTAGCAATGAACCCTATTTTAGAACACAAGTTTCTGTGATATCTGATTACTGGTATTTGAAAAGATGTGATAAAATTTCCTAGTTAGTGGTAAAATTTAAATAAAATTAAGAATATAATTCTGGAGCTTATATGATGCATAACAGATAATAATTATTTATCTATTAAATCAAATTTAGAAGGATATTTTTGGTATTTGTCCATAAACTGGTATTGAAGACAGTAAAGGAACAAGTGTGCAGTAAAAGAGGCACAGTTGGTATTATTAGGAATTCCTAGAATCTGTCGATAAATTTCATAGCCAAACCCGATGTTAATATTGTTAAGTGCATGGCTTAGAAAGTAGAAAAATATAAACTTCATAACTACTTCCATGTAATATTTACGTCACACTACCATAACATTGTTGCCTGCTTTATCTGCTGGTACAAATACGAACCGGCTCCCAACTTTTTGAAGTAAACTTTGAATTCTAGTACTTGATATTGGTTTTCTGTTTTATTGTGAATTATTTTCAAGGTGAGGTATACGGATAGCTTTGCATGTGTTTAGAAAAGCATTTTGTGTGCCTTTTCGACACTCTGGCCAATCAAATTCAAAGGTGGATGATAAAACCAAAAGGCATCCAAGTATTTTGCTTGTTAACATTTAAAATATGAACCTAGCCTGCAGACTACTTTGGCAAACTTACTTTCCGGCGACAGCAACGTAGGCGTTAACTTTTTTTGAAAACTCTATACTTGTATCTCTGAAGGTACAAATGCTAGGATGACCACAGTTGAAGTGCTTATAGTTCATGATATGAAATTATCGACCAACCACATGACATACTTTGCATGTTTCAGTGACTCAATCTCAAGCGTCAAGTTTTCATCCTTAGGTCAGTTTCTCAGTAATTATATATGACAAGTCAGGAATATTTGGTATGCTTATACGTTATTAAAAGTACATGTCAGTCTGCCAAATGTCTTTTGTCCTTGACCTAATTTTCATGGTCCATTGACTAGGGTCAAGTTTTCACGCTTAGGTCTATTTTTCATTTACTATAATTGGTACAACAATATTGGGTGTGCTTATTGATTATTAGGAGTACACATCAGTCTGCCACATGTCTTTTGTCCTTGACCTCAATTTCACAGCCATTGACTAGCTCAAGTTTTCATGCTTTGGTCTATTTCTCACTTACTATAAGTGATACTTCTACAATATTTTGTGTGCTTATTGATTATTAGGAATACATGTCAATCTACCAAATGTCTTTTGTCCTTGACATCATTTTCACGGTCCATTGACTAGAGTAATGTTTACATGCTTAGGTCTATTTCTCATTTACTGTAAGTGGTAGGTCAACAATATTGGGTGTGCTTATTGAATATTAGGAGTGCATGTCAGTCTCCCACATGTCATTTATCCTTGACCTTATTTTTACGGTCCATTGACTAGGGTAAAGTTCACTGCTCATATATAACACCATCTTTCGGAACCTCTCTAGACCCCATTTGTATACCATTTTTCAGGAAGAGGGCTCGTTGGAAAGAGGACATCTATGACTACCTTAGAAAACATACATCCAAGGGGACAAATTCCTGCTATAGTAGCTAGACCAACTGAAAAAATTTGTCTGCTCATATAGCTAATATATAGGATTACCATCTTTCAGAACCTCTCTAAACCTCAATTTGTACACCATTTTTCAGGAAGAGACTCGTTGGAAAGGTGACATCTAGGACTTCCTTAGAATACCTAGGGCTAAGGGGGTAAATTCTTGCTATCGTAGCTAGGCCAACTGAAAAATATGTCTGTCCATATATAGGGGTACCACTTTTCGGATAGTTATAGATTTGGGATTTCCTAAATGTTTTTTTTTGCGGGGAAACTCCTCTAGAAATTTGTCCTTCATTTTGCTATTAAAGAAATTGTATAAATAATCTGTATATTTAATGTCATTGCAAAATACAAAATCACAATTACAAACGTACAAGGTTTTCGACTCCGAATAAATATTTAACTTTGCTGTGCCATTAAGTAGAGGTGTGTTAACCGATATATTGCGATAAGATTAGAACTACAAAACTGGTGCACCAGTATGAATTCAGAAAATCGATTTTTATACGGTATAAAATACAGACTAAGAGCCAAAAAAACTGCTAAATTTGCCTAGAATAGTATTTTAAACATTTGGGAAAGTCAAATATAATGACAAAAATGTATTATATTATGCGTATGAAAAGGTTGGTGCCTCATGTCAAAAGACATGATAATTTCCTTTATACAATTATACAAAAAAAAATTAATATAAGATGATGATCCTAATTCGGTAGTTATCCAAAATTAATCTTGTGATGTACTTTGCGGGTGTTGGAATCCTTTACAATAACCACCAGATATACAAAAAAACATATACTCCTTCAGCAGAAAATGTCATCCATGTGTGCTGGGGGACAATATTTGCGAAATCTGGATAGATATCCTGAGTAAATCTGTTATTTGTTCATTTCAAAAGTTTATGCTTAGATTACCCAAGGTGACTTACCGAACCGCATTGCGGGCAAACTTCCAAACGAATTATACATCTGCGAAGTGCGGGCTTACTTCACAGAAGTAGGTCAACAGTATTGGATGTGTTTATTGGTTGTTAGGAGTACATGACAATCTGCCATGTATCTTATGTCCTTGACCTAACTGATCAACAACAACTCACCTTCTTTACCATGTTTTCTATTTTTGACTATTGATTTGTTTTATTTAAATGTTCTCGTGGTATTACTTCCTGAATATTAAAAATTTGAAAATTACTGTGTTCACACGTTTATAGGGTCAAAGCCGCATATACAGGCGAGATATTTTTGTGTCCACACTTGTGGTGAATTTTTTATGCTGTATACGTATTTCAAGGAGTCCATCTCATCAGCATCATTATAGGTATCAAATCAAAGGAAGCTGGAATTCAAATATAGCAAAGGGACTCATATCCAAATGGATCGAAATAGGAGACCAACGAAATGAGTTCATTAGAAGATCAGTTATGTTGATATGCATATACAATTATGTATATTTCTTCAGTTCAACTTTGATTCAGGTATATTGACATATTAACTGGAGACAAAAATATATTTAATCATAAAATACCATAATACTGCTATAAATGAGAAATGATCTTTTTAAAAGTTAAATTAAAATTTATGTGTGCAGGTATCTGTTCAATATAGAGTTGAAAATCCATCTGGAAGTCTGAAATTGGTTAAACATTAAAAAACAGGCTAATATAAACCTATGAAAAGAAAGGTACTTAGGAAGGCCAACCACCAACGTATCCGGTTTCCCGTCCATCGAGCTCTACACCCGATGTGTTGTCAACAATATAAATCTGTCAATCGTTACGTCCATTTTGGAAAAGGACTCCTGATACGACAAAGTGTTCTATGAAGACCATAAACTTGTTATAAAGTAACTTGAAGGGAAAGTCATTAGATGATTACAATACAAAAACTCCCAATAGTCTAATATAAAAATAGGCTGACAACGACCCTTCATTGTTCTTTGCCAGGGATGAATACGAGATAATTATATTGTTAGAGGGCATTGGCATAATAGATTCACACAAGAAGATTCTAAAATGAATTTGCCTGAAAGTCGTTTTACAGGAAATTTGCCTGCTGCAGCCAACTAATTTTGGAGACGGGCAAACTGGATATAATTTTGCAAATGAACATTCCATCGTTGGGGTTGCACCCGACTCATTAGTTGACGACAATAAGAATTTTTTTATTTAAAGCGATTCCATAAAGTCCTATGGTGAACAAGGTTTTACTGTCGCATGGGGTGCTGGAAAAAAGTTGGGTAAAGTACCAATCCACCAAAGTCTTGTTGGTAAGTTGGCGAGGCAGTTTCAAATGACAAAAAAAACCCAATAAGAATATATCAAAAGGGTAGATGGAAATCATAAGTCAGAAGACAGAAAAGATCAGGACCAACATAACGAAATGAAAGACAAACACTAGTGTACAAAACACTACAATTAAAACTGAAGCTGTAGAATATGAACCCTATAAAAACGAGGGGAGCTCATGTTTGCTGGAAATGTCAGCAGTTCTTGCACTATCTGTTAGTAGTATCCGCTGTGGTAAAAGACACGGGATTATAAGGTCAGCAGCTCCTGCTCTGCTAGTAGTACCCAATGTGTTCAAAGAAAGGGTTAGTAAGGTCATCGGCTCTTGCTTTGCTAAGACACGATTTAAAAAGGTCATCATATCCTGCTCTTTTAGTGGTACCCACAGTGTTCAAAGATGTGGGTTAGTAAGGTTCAGTAGCTCTTGCTCTGCTAGTAGTACCCGCTGTGTTCAAAGCCAAAATTTGGTCACCATTGTTGGTAGTCACAGCTGGTATAGAAATAAAATCAATATTGCGATTGAAGAAAGGTTAATGAAGAAAAGCGCTTCGCATGCTGTGAATTTTAGACATTTTCAATCGTTTTTTTTTATTTTGTCTACAATTTGTTTGATAAAAGAACAGAATGCAAGGCATTATTTTTAAGAGCTTGTTTCGTGCCTCGCGGAAATCTAGTGAACTAAATTATGCAGTGCATAATACAGAAAAGATGTGGTGTCTGACATATATTCCATATTCTCTCTTTTACAGGCAAACGCTTAACGAGAAATTATACAGTACACAATCTAATAAAGATGTGGATTGTGTCTTTCTGGCATATATTCCATAATCTTTCTTTCCATTAAGTAATAATGGCGACCGAAATGACTTTAATCTTATTTCTAGAAATTCTTTGTTGATTGGTTTTCTTGTCAGCGACAACCTTCTTTCAATGAAAAATGTCCAGGGGTACCGTATCCGTATCAACAGATCCACTTAAGGCTGAGCAGGATTTTTACTTGAATTTCCCATAGAATGCTAAATTCGATTGTGGAGCCATATGAATTGGTCGCTTGAAATGTCAAATAAAACTTTGGTAAAGGATAATCTATGCACCATTTAACCAATTAAAGGCTATACTGTATATGGCTCAGCAGAGTCAAACCAGAAGATTTTTAAGTGAAACTTGGTGGGTCGGTTGGGTGCCGAATAAAATCTGATGGACTTTATGAACCTTGGTTGTTCGGCGGAGATATAATTAATTTTAAGTGAATCGCTATGGTCACATTTAAAGTAAGTTTGTAACCTGTTAGTGATTAGTTGTGACTATTTGGATGACTAACTGATGGACAATCATACCACAACTGATATTTCTATAGTGACTGTCGCTTGCTGCTTGAATAAGGTTTGGGATGCCAGTCAAAAGTTTGGAAGAGGACCGTTCAAGGACCATATATGATCGGTTGGTACAGAGAGGACCACAAACTATTAACATTTTTCTAAAGTTTGGTTCCTATTGGCTTAGCAGTTTCAAAGGAGAAAATTTTAAATAGATCTATTGACATTTGATTTTATATTTAGTAACGTTGGCTATCCGTTTGATTAAAAAAATGGAATTTGACCATCTAAGGACCATTCCACCAACGTTTGCTCCCAATAAGATGACACCAAACAAATCTGGGTTAATGATATGGATAAGACAAAACAACCAAAAGATAAGTCAAATGTCAGGGCACCAGTAGTAGAAGTGTTTCCAATCTTACCTTAGTTTAAAATTGGTCGATGCGTTTTTCTTTTCTTCGCTGCTGTTGCGAAAACCATATTTGAAAAAAGCATAACAGGCAGAAATGATCGGTGAAGTATTGTTTGCATTATTTCACTTTTGTCTTAAAGAACCAAGCAATCGTCAAAAGTTAAAGTCGGCGAGATAAAACTACATCTTCAAATGATTTAATGAAGATTGTTTTTCATTTAATTTTCTTGAAAACTTCATGAACTATTCAGGAACTGCGTGAATACTAGAAGAATGCTCAGAATGACATTATTTAGAGAGAGCAGAAACTGCTTACCATTCCGGACCACCTGAGTTTTTTTTTTTTTTTTTTGTGGGGTTCGCATTGTTCATAGTTTTGTGTTTTTAGTTTTTTTACGAGTTTGCCATTATTCGTGTTCTCGAGATTGCAGTGTCTGTTGACTTTCCTCTTTTTTTCTGGCCATTCGGTTTTCTTTTTTTTTTTGCTTCTTCTTTTAAGTAAGATGTTGTAACGGAAAAACTAATCCTGAACTATTTTAACTTTCATATAATATATACGAATTATTGACTTGCCTACCTACTTTTACTCAACTTACTGTTCGTATTTATTATTTCGATGGTAAGATCAAAAGCTAAAATGACGAAATTCGTCAATTGACTACTTTAAGGAGTTATCTTTTTAAAAAATCTTATAGAATTTATCGAGAATGTTTTTTTTTAATTGTTCCGGGAAATGAACCAATAAACCTTTCTTTTAATTAATGCATTGAACCCGAATTCAAATCAAATTTCAACGTAATCCATTGAAATTAGATATCTTTCGTAAAACATACAGCTTTGTACAAATTTATTGGACCATCTAGCTACTATAAATAAACAGATTCTTAACTAAAAATTTTTTTTTTGTATATGTTAAAGTATTAAGTTCATACTGAATTTCCTGGTAAATTCCGGGTAACAATGACTATATAAAGTAATAGATGAACATCAAGTAAAATCAAAATTAGATATGTCGGACAAAGGAGTTAGTCTGGATTCTGACGATGAGCTTGGAAAGGGCAATCTTGGGAATAAACATTGTGGTGAAAAATCGGAGACCAAAGATGACAGAATGGTGTACAGTGGGAATACAGACAGTGGTGAAAAATCGGAGACCAAAGATGACAGAATGGTGTACAGTGGGAATACAGACAGTGGTGAAAAGTCGGAGACCAAAGATGACAGAATTGAGTACAATGTGAATACAGATTGTGGTGAAAAATCGGAGACCAAATATGACAGAATGGTGTACAGTGGGAATACAGATAGTGGTAAAAAATCGGAGACGAATGTTGGTAGTCAAAGCTTCGAAAAGATATGTAGTCAAGTACTCGATTGCTTTTTTCATAAATGCTTTCGGACCTCTGTAGAACAGTTAGATAAAAACATGTTTGAAGCACCCTTTAAGGGATTAGATTTACTTTTCGCAAGTGCTTCGATCGTGTTATTTTTTATGATGTTGCATCTGATATTATATTGGCAGCAGGATATTTTCGCTAACAACAGTGGATGTCTTTCATATTAACAGCAGCACTAATTGTTGTTCCGCTTCTTGTGATGAATATTGTAAACATTATTTAGTACTATCGACAATATCCAACCAAGGACAAAAAGACAGGTCAAACTAAACTAAAGATACCGACTTGTAAGGATACCAGATGCTCTATGTGGTTTTTACGTGTGATCTTATCTATCCCGATAATGATTAGACCTGTTTTCAGGTATGTTCTTGAATATATTCCTACATTCCAACAGACCGTAGGCTAAATGAGCTTAATACCACCACTTCATCCTTCTGTCTGTCAGTTGATATTAACTTTTTTCCACTGTGCCATTTGAGATAAAACTATGGTGTAATGGTCCTTGAGTCACCCTCTTTTCAATAACCGTCACCTTATATAGTCACCACTGCTATTATAGACAAATAGTCGTAGAAAGTTCTGTCCATTCACATTTATATTTTAATCTTCGAAGTCTATGTGTAAAACTACTAGACCTTAGATTTATTGTTACCTAGATGGTTCACTGCCAAAATATACACTTAGTCGTTAGTTAAGGGCCACCTGATTTTTGCACTCATTTTTTGGAATGTAACAGTTCAAGAAAAAACTGTTTATTTAAACTTTTTAATGCACGTCTCAAAGTTCACACCCAAACGATTTATTTTAATGGAAATTTGAGAAAATATGACGAAGAAAAGTGCTTAATTATTCAATTGCGTTAACAGTCACAGTTGGTTCCCTTAGAAATAAAGGCTTTTTAGTTTTTCAAGACATTTACATAATTTAATTCCTTTTCAGAAAACATCTAATGCAGATTGTAGTAAAATGAATTAACTTTGACTATTTGATATACTCTGTCTTCTTTGTTCAAAGATATCTTGTGAATAAGCATTTTCCGGCAAACGTTTATACATTCTTTTTTACTTTTAAAACACTGCAAAGGCTTAAGCATGTATACAATAATTAAAAACTTTTTTTCCGGTAAATCATTCATGTATCATAAATCCCTGAAGTTATCGGTATACTTTCTGTAGGAACAAAATGAAATCTTTGATAATATCAAAAATGGTGGCCCTTAACTCATTTTTAACTTTTGTCCAAGTGTATATAGTATTCGACATCCCAGCCCAACAACAATCGGTCTGACTAAAACCAGAAAATACCAATAATTCTTTGAAAAATAAAACTTTTTGGTTGCAATTTAAATTTGGTTTAATTGTCTCATATATTCATGTTATCATATAAAAGGTTATTTCGTCAAATTTCCTGCCAACCAAGGCAACCGCTATAGCAAATCTACGACCATCATAGGACAATGTGATAATTATGATTAAAATCATCTTGATTGAATTTCTTCACCAATTTGAAGCAAACTTTAGTATAATATTCAAAGTGTTCTGTAAAATAAGGGTTTAGAGGTATCTCTCTGACATATGACCCATATCATTTTATTTTTGAAGTTTAGACTGATTATTTTTGTGCATTTCAAGTATTTTTAAAATTTAATTTGTATGTTCCATCAAAAATCAAATTCAATAACACCATTCATATACAAGTATTTAGCTTTTTCTTCTATAAACTGCTGTTTGTAGAGTAACAACATGTGACATATAAGCTAGTATGGTTTATTTGTAATTATTATAACAGAGAAACATTAAAATTATGAAAAGCAGACACATCTTTGTACATGTGTGTTATTATTAATTCTATACATTTGGATAAAACACGGTTTGATTTGCGAAAGTGATCATAAAGGGAGGAATTTAAGTGATTTTTGTAATGTGTGGGAAAAATGAAACAGAAAATTCTACGCTTTAACATCCAAGCAACATTTTATATCTAAATTGTCTACCATCTTCGCAACGGAACAAGTAAACTGGCGTTTATGTGCATAAAAAAACTATGGTATCTTCAAAGGCCAATCCCGCATATTTCAGCTCCTATTTGAAAATCCCTTCTTTTCACACCAGAATTGAACTTATTTCAACACTGGACCTTATTGGAAATTAATTTAAAATTATTTCTTGTCTCCATCTGCTTTCAGAACAAAAATTAAATTGAAAAGTACGAAATCCTAAAAGAATCATGTGAGATCCGAAATTCGACTTGCGAGATTCAATATCTTAACTAATAAATCAAATGATGGCTTCTAAATTAGTAAATTATAAAGATTTCTGACACCGATTAAAATAGTATTTGTTTTAGTATTGAGATAATGATTTGAGTTTAGAGAGAGATTTAGCTTAATTGTTATGATAATGAAATCAATTGTAAATGAAAATGAAAAGATATTGGTAAATGTCGGGTAGACTGCACTCCACCTCGAAAAAAAAAACGGCATAATTTTCAAATTTAGAGGCCTCCACAAGGCCTTCAACAAGTGCTTTTTATACTAATGGTTATTAAGCAGCCTCTCTTGACAAATGAAAGTATTTATGTACAATACAGTGTGTGCCATCTTTGCGATTGGAATGAGTTAGGCGATGAGTATCACTATACATGTATAATAGCAGCGCATTAATTGGAAATATCTAAAAATCCGAATATTTAAATATTTCAACAATTATTCAATAATTCCTTTTATATGTATAAACATGCCTGTTTTCATTTGTTTGTATTATGTAAGACTATGATAAGTGCTGAAGGCATTTCTGAATTAAAAGAGAAAGAATAAGTTGAAAAGTCATTATTATAAATTTTCGTTAACAAACAACCATGTAGTGCCCAAAAAGCTTCATTATTAGTACTTTTCTTAGAGTTAGAAACGTACGTTGTCACTAATACTCTTCATTTGCATGGATATTTATTGCTAGTATTTCTACATTAGAGGTAATAATAATAATAATAATAATAATAATAATAATAATAATAATTAACATAAAGTGTATAAAATCTGTTGTTAAGTTAAACAACTTCAAATTATAAGTTACTTTACCGTGTATTTTGTAAATAAGTACATAATAGATATTTTCACAAGTTGTGGTATTCCACTGTTGTTGAAGGTCTTGTGGGGTTCTCTAGATTTGTAAATTCCCTCTTTTATTGTGTTTGGAGTGCAGTCTTAGACATTTACCCCATATCATTACATTTTCATAAAACTTTTATTTGGATTTTAGGACTATAGAATATATTTACCATGGATGGAAAAGCAGAGCAATAAATTCAGAAGCACACAGAAAGGATCATTATGAGGAGGTGTTACCTCACAAAGCCGATTTGAAGATGTTAGGAATATTTGAAGCGTTTATGGAATCTGCACCACAGTTAGTTCTTCAAATGTATATAATATTGACAGAGGAAATACACGAGGGAATACCCTTTCGTAAGAAAAATAAATTATCTATTCAAATTATTCTATTATTATAATAATTGGATAGAAGGTCAATCTGCGAAATTAAGCAAAACTGAAGAAATTCAGGATACTACAGGAACTGAAAGGTCTGCTTCATACCCAGACTTACATTTAGAAATTAACAGTACGGATGGATTGGAAATGCTTTACGACACGAGACCCCGTTGTTAACGTTTAAGTTTATGAGTAGCAACATTTCGGTCCCACCATTTTTGATCATCTCTCAGTTGATACGGTGTTCGAGAGCTTTATTTCAGAATTTTATTAATATAAGATTCTTGACGTGAGAATTAAGAAATTTAGGAAGAAAGATTAAAGATATCACAAAATTAATTAATGTGGTTAATCCTATTGAGTTTTGTGGTACTGTGAATGCATTACAATTTTTATTTGCTGCTCTAGTTAGCTACCTACATCTAATTATTTTAATGTTTTGGTTTTTTTGTTTTGCTGACGCCAATGTCCATAAATACCAGTCTGGTTCTTTTATGCCATGACATTATACTTTCGCACCTATGGTATTGACGGTGATACAATTTTCAATATCGTTAATGCGCATGCCATCAAAATACAACCTATTGTTTAGTTACCCTCGGCCTCTGCCTTATACGGCTTAGCAAATATTTTAAGTGATTACTGAGGTAAAAAGAAAAACAATTTCGCAATATTTCCATTGTACAAAATGATGAATACCGGCTTGTATTTATCCAGAATGGTAAGTCGATTATCTGGTAATGATCTATTTTGTTGGCGTTTTGAATCCGTGACGCTATGTGGTAACTTATCATCGCATGGGCAAGAAAACTAAGGCATTAGATTCAACGATTAAATCTTTTTCATCTCAATATCAATATCAATACCTTTTATAATACATATTGCGAGTGGTCTAGGGCGCTGGACACAGTGCAGGCGATGGAAGCCAGAGATGTCACAGCAGCGTGAGTTCGAATCCCAC
>JAULBM010300861.1:0-14827 GCA_032357055.1 Geukensia granosissima
GTTTCATTTTGTTGGCCATGGTCTTGTCTGTCTTCCGACTTAACGATTTCTGTCTGGCCCTTTGGTATCTTCGAATTCCTTTTAAAACTACTACAGTAACTGAGATTAAAACGCCATGGACTTTAAGTAACGACATATTGATTAAAGCATGTCATTCATCAAAAAATAAATTTGTAGAACACAAAACGAAAGCGATCAATAATTGACAATATATACTCTTGCTCATAAATATGGAATATTTTAATTTTCGATCTTACATCAGAAATAGGTATGGCTGGACTTTTCCAAGCAATATTCATATAAGGAAATGACAGATAATGCTTGCAGGATAATATTAGAGGATAGTTAAAAACAAATATTGTATACAATAATACATTTGAGAGGATTCTATCCGGAATACAAAATTTTCACAAACATGTGGGTTTCAGATCTCGTAAAACTAGCCATCGGGCAAAAATCTTAAATAGAAAACTTTTTCAGCTCGAAGTAAAATTATCAGCTTTGCGAAAACATTTTTGGCATTCTGGCTCATAGTTTTTGCATGCAAGTCTCTCTTAAATTGAATGTTTGACTCAGAAAATGTCAATATTCCATATTTATGATCAAGTATATAATAAACGCAGCTTCAGAGTTAAATGACAAAGTGACAACAAAAGAAACATCTAATACACAAGAATACACAAAGTACTTAGTAGCATAAACTCAAGACTCTTAATGATTGAGAAAACTAAGGGAAAACAAGAAAGTGCATTTGACTTAATCAACCAACAGCAAAGATGCTCCCGATTCGACCCTTTAACTACAACATGTACAAGAGAGGCTTGATAACATTGTAACAAGTTGCATTTATGGATTGATTTTATATTGCTTAACGCCCAGTGGCAAATATTTCATGCATATTCAGGACGAGAGCAGTAACAAGTTACATGTACAGACTCCTGATCCATTGATTGTTAACATGGAAAAAAGGCATAAGGCTATGTCAGGTTCTCTACATGAAGATCATGAGAAACAAGAATAGAAAACTAAACAAAACAACAGATATAACCAAATCAAGCTACTTATTATTTCAGCCTTCTAAGTAAGGAATTTACAGAAAAGAAAATTAGTTTAAATTTGCGAAGTTGAATATCAAACATTCCATGATAAACCATAGACGTAGCCAAAGAATTTATTGAAACCAAAGAACCAAAGTTTGACAATATTTTCTTTCAAGTAGGATCAATAAACCGTTGAATGTAGAAAAAAATATAGAAAAAACTTACGCTGCTTACACAGAGACTTTATCCAAGTTCTAACATAATCATAAGTTTAATTTCGCCTAGGTTCTATAGAAACTGGGTAGCATTTTAATATAAACGCATTGAATGTAACCTACTGCCTAAAGATATGAAATGTGTGAAGATCTTTCTGTTTGATATGAAGAACAAACTAATAATCAGCAAATACACTTTGAAGATAGAGTACATCTGTGTCGGGATGGAAAGGTGCCACTAATTGCTTACCCTTTAGGAGCACTTAAACTCACCCTTGTTTTTGAAGGGTTCATGTAACTCTAGCTTTAGTTTTCAGTTTGTATACAATATTTGTCTTTCGTACCCTTTGTTGGGGATAATCCTGTCTGTCTTCCGACGGAAATATTTCTACCTTCCCCTCTGATATCTTAAAATTTCTATTTTATAGAACTTGGTATGCTATAAATGTTTGTAAGAAATACATCCCTTTTTGGATAGTGACACTGTTTGCTATTCGATGATTAATTTTGGATCTTTGTAAGTTGCTTTTGGCTTAATTGGTAATTTTTTAGTCAAATTTCTTACCGCTATTTTCTTCTATAGTAATATTTGCTTCATACACTTCATATATATAAAATCTCTTGAAGTATATATAATTTACTTTTTTTAAAAGTATTCGGGTCTTAATTAAGCACGTGATAATAAAAAAAAGTCCCGGATGTTCTTGAAAGATCTAACCTACTGATATCGAAAAATCTCGGTAAAATTCGGAAATACCATTAATCTATATAGTAAACCTTTTGATAATTTCAGAGAATCCACCAATATAACATTTCGAGAGTAAAACCAAGATCGCGATTTCCACCTAATTGTTTACAAAAAGAGAAGTTACTGACCGCCATTTTAATTATGTTCCGTATACCTTAATGGCTATTCATGTAGATTTTCCCTATTTTGCTGGTTTACATCACATTAACCTGGATTAATTACTTATTGCAACTATATTTGAAACTAAAACATGAAATTAAGTATTATTTGAACCGTATAAATTTCAAAATTCTGTGGCACATGCTAGAAATGAATTATGAATTATTTTTTGTTTTAACACTTCTTTTTTTAATTTATTTTCTGAAAATCAAAATTCTCTTCTCTAATGAATGTTTTGGCCAAGATAATTTTTACGTAAAAATACAGTATGAATGAGGGACATAATATGTGTACGATCAATTTTTGTATAATAATTTTCTCTTGGAGCGATACTCTTTAAAAATTACAGCTAAATTTTTGCTTATTTTTAATGTCGCAAGTATGTTTTCAAATTTTATACTCTTCAGGCTTATAGGTTTTGCCTTTTGAAGTTATTTCTCACAAAGGAAGAATAACCATATAATGTTTTCAAGGCGATAGTTACATATACATAAGTTACATTAGAAGGTCACATTACGGCCTTCAACAATGAACCAGAGTCCATTCCATAACGGATTGATTGATTGAATGAATGAGTTGCACTTAACCTTAACGTCCAGTGGGAAATATTTCATGCATATTCAGGACGAGATCATATGAATGATGGGTGATGATGAATTAACCATGCTTTGGACTAGACCGACATGCTGAGCCGGATTTTAAACGTGCTAGCACACGAAATCAACAGTCCGCAAGAAGACGTGCCACTATACCCAGACATATTATTCTGACTCTGGGTCAACCAGTCTTTGCTCTTACTCCCGAATGCTGCGTGCTTAGCGGAGAGGCAACAAATACCAGTTTAAATGTATTTGGTTTGACCTCACTGGTGATCGAACCCAAGACCCTTCGCACTAGAGACGAGCCCGTTAACCGTTACACCACCTAGGCGGTCATACCATAAGGGAAGCTGTGAAAGCCCCGAATTATAAAATATAAAACTATACATTAAACACGACAATCGACCTAATCTACTGCAAAAATTGTGAACAAATAAAAATTAATGACAATTAAAAAACGACATCCTCTGGACAACAGGTTCCTGGAATAAGTATTTGGCGAAGTTAAACCGGTTTGTGAGCACTCATCCCACTTTAACCTCTGGGATCAGTGACAAAACATGAAACAGATAGACTAATATTTACAACCCTACTGGTGCACTTTACTCAATAAGCCCAAAGACTTAGAATGCTCGCAAAAGCTAAGTCAAAGTGTCGCCAAAAGGGATGAACTTAAAACATGAAGAACAACACAAAATGATTGTTCTATGTATGAATACTTAATAAATTATATGCCACAGGATACATGTGTATATTTGTATCTGATCTTATAAATCTGTATACAAGTGGTAATACCCTTATTGCTTATAAACTTTCAAGTAGTATTTAAATATACTATATAAACATGTACAGTAAAATGTCCATAATAATAATATGAAAATCTAATTTGTCTTAGGTAAATACTATTGCACCATTGTTTTCATAGTAATTTAATATGTTTGATAACTTTACAATATGCTCTTAAAACATAAATGTATTGGGAGACAAGTTCAAAGATGATTTTTTTTATATATGATTAAATATGATATAAAAATCCTTTTGGAAAATTGAAAAGGTACAGATTCTAAAGTTAATATCCCAGATTATAGACTTAAACAAACGTGTAGAAATAGAAAAAGACGATAAAAATATAGTGGTGGAATAATAATTTTTAAAAATCATATTTTTACAAGAAGGAGTAAAAGAATTAAAGATTCGACTAATAGCATTTACCCTACCCTAGATCAAGAACTTTTGGGATTCCCAAATGATCTTTTTATATGCGCTTGTTTCATATCAGCATTTAATTCTCCTCATTACATTAAATTTGAAGTGAAAAATCCAAAGTTTCAAATAAAGGTTATTTACTTTTAACTTGTGATCTAAATTCTGAAATCATCTTTACTTTATTGATAATGAAGATCGGATATATATGCAACTCATATGGCAGAATTTGTCTCATTTAACATTTAATACTGCGCATGCGTCGATATGTGCCGCTATCGACACCATAATTTTCCATTGGATTATATAGAGAATTCATGTTTAACTTCAAATTATTTACATTTCCTTCAGTTTGATTATATTTGCCGTGATATAGTCTAAAAATAAAATATTTCGACTTTACTTTAATATCTTTAAAAATAAAATCCATGCCGATTTTGATCGGTCATTTTTGAGTACAAATGTGCACCTAAAAAAACCAATAAATTTCATTGATATTTTCATTTTTCGCTAAGTTTGAACCGAAATTAAAAATATTTCTCGTCATAAGACATATTTTGCCGTGATATCTTTGAAAAGTTTAAACAATGAAGATAATTCAGGTATTTTTAATTTAAAAAAAAGTTAGTTTAAAATCAGGTCAATTTTCACTTAAAATTACCCCTGTCACAATTACTTTTAGTAACATACAATGTACATGATCATTGTATATATGCGAATAAGCATAATGCTGTATATATTTTAAACTTGAGCAGAGGTGAATGTAGCAAATGAACATTTTCCTCCTCTAATGGTTCTAATATCATTACACCAAGAATACTGCAATCATCCGACTTTATTTGCAATACACAACGCATATAGCAAAAGTTGTAATACAACATTGCTGCCCATGCGAAATCTATTCATTATCCATACAAATAAAAAAAGCATTAATGTTATCTTGAAGTAATATTATTTCGAATGTAAGAAATATAATAATCTGATTGATACACCAACAACGGAATATAGCAGACATGGAATACACTACCGTAAAACTCAAAATTCATTGTTCGAATTAAAAACATTATGTCAAAATTTCAGGAATATACTTGAAATGTTAAGTGTAAAGTCATTTTAAACAGGTCTAGTGAATGACATTTTTAAAATCTAGTTTTTATAAACAAGTGAATTAATTTCCAGTCATTATAAGAGATGATCATGAAATCGACCTGTCAAAAATTCAGTCGAACGGAAAAAAGCCCCTTTGCAAAATTTCAAGATTCATTTGGTAATTGGAATATTATTTAAATGATCTTTTTTATAATTAAAAAGTAAACTTAGATATCGCATATTTGGAATTTAAGTAGAAATTTCTTTTACAAAATGTGAAATATTCAACATATATGCGACTTGAAACTGATAAAATAATGTTATCCCGCTGTTATTTATGGACGGAATTGTGTAATTTTATTTGGTAATATAATAATCTTCAGTGATTGCATCATTTTTTAAACTGATAACAATGATGTTAATTTAAAGAATAAACAATCGATGTTCTCTATTTAGAAAATATGGCACACTTAATTTTCTTTTCTCATGTAGTTTTACCTTGGTATTTTCTTTGAATGTTTTCGTTTTGGTCAGTTTAATTTGTACCACATTTTTAACTGAAAAACAAATCCTTTACAAACCAAAGGAAAGGTAAGATTCTCTGGAATAAAAAAGTAGTCTACCTCGCACATTCTCAATCATGCACACAGTATTCAATATAGATTTTTGTTTTATTTCAGGAATAACTGAACTTAAGAAATATCCAGAGTTGTATACAAACGACACAATTTTCGTCCAAAACACTGAAACGTAATTTCGTTTAAGTGGTTTGATTTAATTATTATTTGTGCAGATATAGTCATTGACTATTGAATTAGCTTTATAACATAAATGATAAAAAATTGTGGAAATTGAGGTAACGGACAGTTTTCATTTTGTATGGTCATTAAAAACAATACGGATAAAAAATCACGTTAAGAAATTTGGCATGTTTGTCCATAAGACAGCCATCCATCAAAAGACAGTCGCATTTTGGCCTTAATTCTTCTATGACAATATGGAGAACTAATTATAATTAAGAAAATATTAAGACAAGAAAATATATAAATAACATTTTTATTTTTATGTGCATGTTAGTGGTGTAATGATTTTTTAACATTTAAATCTATGCTTGTATTTTCAAACGTCAAGTTTCGGTATCAACTGGTCTACATTTGCACTTAATGAAAATAAACAATATATCCGCATATTTCTACTTTTGTTACAAAAAGAGGTAACTGAACAATAAGTATGCGACTTTGAATGATAAAATTAGTGAATGACTATTTAATGACTCCCCCCCCAGAAAATCACAGACCCTACGAAAAGCAAATAAAAAAAATGTGTATAAATGAACTCCCGGAATGAACTACATGTACGTATCAGTCAGTCAGTAATCTAATGGACACCTGCTGACTATTTGATAAGCCTTATACATGGCTTTTGTAGATAACAAATTATCGGGTCGCAACGGGTGTCCAGAGAGTGTCCAGTTGAATTAGAAATCAACGCTATTTGTCGGAGTTACAAAATTGAGTTAGAGTTGTCTCCCGTAAGTGAGACTAATTCTGCCATATGGTTCAAGAAATATTCCCAGATTACTATAGTATTGGGTTTCACAATGAAAGAAATTCATTAGATAATTTATGCACAGGGACAACAATTAATTAATATTTACATTGCTCCCAGCCTTGGAATGGAACAATTATCAGAAAACTCGTTTATTTAGTTATTCTAATAAAGAATGACCCATTTTAACCATGAATTGAGAACAAGATTTCTCAAATATCCCAAAGGTTGCAAAAAACTTTTCAGGTAAAAAAATACAGTTGTATAAAAAACAAATATTTGATAAGCGTTCGAAATTAAAGAAGCTGATCCAACGGAAAATGGAAAATATTAAAATCCATGAAATATGAGGATTCAAATACCTCCGTAAAGCTTCAGTCTGGATTCTTTTTAAGACGCAAGGAACAACTAATTATTATAAGACAGAAACTTCTCTCCTTCATTTAATGATTTAACAGACAAACATATAACTCTGAATTTAACAAACGTATTAAAAAATTGAAGACTGGAAAATTGTTGGGCCTGGTAAAATTCCCAATGAAATTAAATATTACAGTGTAATAGTCACGTGTAAAGATTTTTAATTTAATCCTAGATACAGGTAAAACGAACAAGAAAATTATTATCATCATTAAATCATCATTAAAACATTTACAAATTTTGATACTTTAATCAGGGGATACGCTAAATAGCAATAAATATTCGGGAATGTCCAAGCGAAATTACATTTCTAAATTATTTGCGCAGTCATAAATTTTAGATAGTTGATTTTTATGACTATAGATTTGCCGATCTGCAGTTTGGCTTTCAATTCAATCATAGAACTACAAATAACATTTTCCATTCTAAAGCCTGTTGCAACTATGTACTTAGTAAAAAGAAAATTAAAATATTTTTTCTGTTTTTGTCTATCTTTGTCGTGCCTTTGATACAGTCTGGAATGATGGAATATTATATAAATAACGAGAAAATAATATTGGTTTAAAATTGTTTAATAAATATTAAGGATATGTATAGGTGGTGTGAGCCTTCCTTTAAAATTGAAAATAAATTTTCTGACTTCATTAAAATTGAAAAAGGAGTTAAACAAAGGGGCAGTCGTAGATCTGTGCTGTTTAAAAGTTTCATTAATGATTTACTTGCAGTATTTGATACAACTTGTGTGAGAAGATTAATACATTGACATTTGCCGATGATCTTGTTATTTTATCTAAATTTGCAAAAGGTCTACATCATCAATTAAAAATAGAGGATTGTTGTCATTTGTGATAGTTATCTGTCAATATATGATTCTATTTTTAGTTGTATTGTCAACTAAATGGTCATTTCTTTATTAAAATCATTTCTTACATGAAGTAATGGGGTTTGATTGCCTAGCAAATATTATTGACCGAAAAGGATAATTCAAAAAGTCATCTCAAGAGCTTTCAAAAGAAATGGCTAAAAGATTTTCCCTAAAGAAGTGTATGTCTGATTTTGATCGTTTTCCTGTTGATTCATCTTGCAACTTATCTAACACCTTAATAATTTTATATAATGGCGAAGTGTGGTTAAGCATTTTTGACATCATGACGCTATTTTATTTGACCATTTTTCAGTAAAGTTTTTTATGATCCATCGTTTAAAAAATACAGTTTCTTGTTAATATCGAGGAACACATACAAAATTCTCTTGAAAATTACGTCTTTCCGAATTCCTGATATATCCTGCTGGTACTATTTTTTCTTTAATTGATGGGACGATTTTTTCAAAAAAAAAAAAATAGAACAGCACAACCAACATAAAGAAATGTAACCTACCTGTATTTTATGGAATTTTATTGCAAAATGAAGCGGTTACCAAGTAATCCTTCGTTTCCTATATCCAGCTGGATTTACACAAACGACGTTTATTATTTTTTTCTTGATTTTGTATTGCATTGAACAACGTTTGTTTTAGTTTTGTCGACAACGATGTATATGTAATCTCTCTCAGCGGATAGTTTCAGACAGAAACTCTTGTTTTAGGTCTTTCAAGCTTGATGAAAACAAAGTTGCAAGAAATAGTTATTGATATTTTAAAAAATAAACTAAACAAAAACTAATATATATTGAAGATCGGTGTATGGTTTCAGTAGCAACCATACTACGCTCTGTAAATGTGTAATATCTGAGCACATTTTGAAACAGAGCCAAAGGTAATCATGGCGAAATATGTATGATAATATATATGGATATAAAAGAAACCAAAATTTTAAGGAAAAGGTTTAAACTTCGCCTGGATGATTCACGACCTTTTATATTTTATAAATAATAATAGGCACGATAAGGATCGTTTCATAAATTCAACTGGAATAGAGTTTTATGATTTGCGCCGAAGCATTTTATTAGACATTTGAACATGTCCAACCGATACTTATCAAACACTTTAAAGAAATGATGATGCACATAACAAACAAACATTTTTTATGTCATGTTTAATAAAAATCACAGAATTTTTTTAGTCGAGAGTTGTTGACCATGTTATCTAAAAAAAACCAAACATTCGCAAGATACAATAAATGTGTTATTAACATAAAATCGTTTTTTAGCAAAGAATTGCCGCAAACTTTGCAGTAAGAGTGTTTTTTGTGAGAGAACACAATCTATTACTCCAAGAGGCCACCTTCAAAAGCAGACCGTCAAGTTTTTGAATTATTTTAAGGCCAAATCACGACCACAGAGGCATTTCAGCTATATTTACTGAAAAATTATCCAAATACATCTTAAAACCTTTATAACATAAACTCATACTCAAGGCAGATTTGACATCAATATCTGTAAAACTAATTTACAACCATTACGCCTGGAACAATAGAAAAAAACATCAATATCTGTAAAACTAACTTACAACCATTACGGCTGGAACAATAGAAAAAAAAACATTAAAGCGGCACATATCAATAAAAAAAAACATTAAAGCGGCACATATTTGCAAAAATTATTTTATCAAATTGCTGTTTTAATAGCATTCAGTCTTGTATAGCAGGTGGTAAATTGATATTAGTTTAGAGTCTTTTGGAGTTTTTTTTAAATGGATAAGCTTTGTCTAATCCAGATAATTTTAAAATGCGAAAAATCATGTTTCCATCTCAGAAAACTTGTGGTATTATTTTATGTGATAAAGGAATTTATGCTATTAAGAAATCTATTTTTATAATTTTGACCTCTAAACGAGAATATTAAATGGCAAATCCAGATTAGTTTCGATTTGGACAAGACACATTTCCAATCTTTAAAATTTTGTGGGGTACATTTATCAAATAAATTTATGTTTTTTTATTCGAAAGTTATACCTTCGATCCTAAAAGATGATTGCGCAAAGTGCAATGCAGATTACGTTTTGAATTGCAACAAGAAATGTGCCTGTCCTAGGTCAGGAATTTTAACCATTGGTATGTCTTTGTGTTTATTATTCTGCTAAATTTACATGTTTGATAATATTCAGGTAAGAGCAGTATTATGTTTAACGCATACACGATTTTTTATTTTGGGGCGATTTTAGAGATTTTCACAAGGAGTGGTATTCCAACCTTGTTGAAGGCCTTAAGGAGACCTCTAGATTTTTAAATATCCCTGTCTTTCTTGCCTCTCTGACATTTACTCCATATCTTTTCATTTTCACATTTGTTCAAATTTCGGACACTTTTGGTATTATTTCATGCGACTAAAATTATTCCTCTTACAACATGTTCAAACATTTACATTTTTGAGATTAAGAGATAAATTTGCAATTTACGATCTGCATTATGTTTGGTTCACCACAAAGGATTTGTTCGATTGTTTACTTCTAACTGAAGACATTATGCTATTTTACATTAGAAAGTTATAATAACTAAAGAAAAAATACACAATGCACAAACATGTTTGCTTGGTATAAAGACATCTATCAAGATTTTGCATATTGGTTGCATAAACTTAAAAGCCATGCATGTTTTTCCAATTGATGTCTATAATCCTGACCTATAAATAGGAATACATTTTGCTCAATCCAAATTATTTTTGGCTTTTCAAGAAATTTAAAGTTAGCGTTGTAAATTTATGCGACTTATTTTATTTTTGCCATTTGAAACTTATAATTCTGAACCAAAGAAAGGAATACGCAATTTACAATCCAAAGGTTTTGCAGTTCCAGTCAAAGACATTGTCATTGCCTATTATATTTCAGCGACTCGTCCAAAAGAGCACCAACAAACTTTATACAGTTGTCTGACCCAACATTGATTGATTTTACTTGTGTTACACTTATTGAGCTGTGAACGACTTCCAAAATTTTTGAATTATTTATTTAAAGCTTGTTATTATTCTTCTGATTATTAATGGTAATAGCACAATTCTGCAAGTCTCGAATGACACTTATTTCTTTCCATGGTAATAGGTCAAAACTTATATTTTGCCGTTTGGTCTCGGCAAATCTGTACAAGGTTAAAGATGGAGGTATAACGCCAAAGATAGCTTTTGCGTTCGTCAGATAGAGTCAAGGTCTTGAACAGCTTCGGTGTGAAACGTTAAATCAATTTATCGTTCTAAAGACAAATTTGAAATGAAAATCTTTCGACAAGTACGCGAAGTACAAATCCCTCATTTCAATGCTGTTTCACATAACTACATTTAAGAATTCTAATCGTCAGTGCCAAAACAGGCAATAAGAGTACCATTTAATTAAAATTGTAGTTTGTAGTAAGCCTAAGAAGAGTTGACTCGCAAGAAAGATATTGACGATAAGCCGAATCGTTTTTTCTGGACGAAAATGGTTTGCATTTACATGATGATTTAGTAGATCTACGACGAATTTTTCAAATAATTTAGACAAAAAAAAAAAGAAAATTTCTTTCTGGTAGATAGTTGACGAGGCTCAAATAGAGTCTGTTTTTAAGCCTGACTATTGCTTAAGTGGAAATCCTTTTGTGACAGAGAAAGGTTCAAAAGCTGGTTTATAGTAGGACTGATAAAGAAATAAATTAATAATTTGGTGGTAGAATGTCAAGTTCACATGATTTAGTTTGCAACCGTTATTTATTAGTTTTTAATGTCCTCCTCTAACAGTTTTTTGAATTTTCTAAATGCAACGTCTTTGATCGACGTTAAAAAGTTTTTAAATCTTCCACAAATAACGTATGTTTTTTATTTGTTCATCAAATAGTTCATAAGTAAGATTGTTATTAAGTTTCGTTGGTTGCATTGGGTTTTCTTACTTAGTTCCGTAAAATCTTTAAAAAGCTTAATAGCTTTTAAAATCTTTTCGCTTTACTAACCATATGACGGTTAGTGGGTTGCTTCTCTTTTCTGAATTTGAGGGATTTTGTTAAGTGTGCACTTAGTTATTTCATAGTCACTAAGCTGTCAGTAATAACGGCAAAGTCACTCCGATCGGCGCGTCGATCCTTTCAAGAATGCGATATTTACAATCATCCTGTACTACATATCTACAATTCTTATATCATTGGTGCATGCTTATTCAGGCTTTTCCCGATCTATAATTTAATGTTGTCGATTGAAGTGTCCATGGAATCGTAAATTATTATCATTTCTGAAAGTTCATTAGCGAAATACTTTTTGTTTATGTCTGAAGTTCCAGAAGAAAATAAATTTCTCTCACAAAGTTCTTAAATTCATGTAATTATGAATTTATGCTATTTTCATTCGAAATTTTATACTCTTTACCCTAAAAGATATACCCAAAATTTTTTTTTTGTTTGGAGACATAACTTTTTGTTCAGAATTTTGGTATATATTGCTGCGGAAACCATCATTATTTTATTTTATTTATAATTCTGACCTAAGACATGAATACTGAATGTTCTACCAGATTGTTTTTAGTTCGAGACAAAATATTATTTAAATTGTAAGATCATGGTATCCATTTAAGCGACTAAAGAATATATGTTCTTTTTCATTCTATAATTATTTTGTGACATACAACATGAATCCAGAATATTTGTATTTCTGTGATAAAGTATTCTTCAGAAGTTTTTGAAAAATTTTCATTTTAATTTCATGAGTTTATGAACATATACTATAAATTCAGAAATTATTGCGTTCATTTATTTTTATAAAAACCTTATTTTACATATAGTCAAAACATATTAGAAGGCATGTTCTTATACTTGCGATTATCACTCATTTATATTATCATTGTATGTATCTTTGATTAAAGGAATTCGAAGATACCAAAGGGGCAGACAGAAATCGTTATGTGGGAAGACAGACAAGACCATAGCCAACAAAATAAAACGAAAGACAAACATTGAACACACAACACTACACTGAACACTAAAGCTGGAGTAACACGAACCCTTCAAAAACCAGTGTGCGTTCAGGTGCTCCGGAAGGGTAAGCAACTCCTGCTCCACTAGTGGCACCCGTCGTGTTACTCGGTAGTCAAAGGCGGTGTATAGTCACAATCGATGTTAGTCACAACCAGTATAGGAACGGATTTGTGTTCATGACAGTCGGAAGATATCCATTGTCATCTGTGAAATGGATATTTCGTACCGGTCAACCAAATCATGATGGCGACCGAAAAACTTCCGGAGTGATGACTCTAATCTTTCCCTGAGAAATCCTTGGCTCAGTAGCTTTCTAGTCAGCTGCAACCCTCTATCAATAAAATCCTGATATAAAGAACAAGCCCTGGAATGTTATTTCCATCGTATTTCCTGTATTTTATCAAAAAGCTACCTCGGTATCTAGAAATGTTTTCCCAGGACACGGAGATTGAGTCCGTCGTGCAATCAAAGTTGTGTCTTCTTGAGGCCACTTCATTTACTTGATCTGTAAAACAATGTACAGCTTTAATGAAACTAAAATTTGCTCGATGTATCATTTAATTTTGTCGATCATGGTTGAAAATATTATTGGATATATTAATACTATATCACAAAAACATTTTAAACCTGTTGTCTTGTAAAACAAAAGAGACATTTCATTTTTAGCAATAGCGAAGGACTTACACAAACAAATCTAATAGAAAAATGTCTTTTAAAATGATGAAACTTTCGATGCGATGATGGTCTAGATGGAAAATCAAAATACAGAAATTATGACCAATAAAAAAACCTAGTGCACAAAATCTTAGGCTTGATACACTCTATGAAAACTATAGCAAAATGAAGTTCTCCGAGAATTCTACTAGCGGCATTCGTCAAAAATGTCATCTTGCAGTTTTTATAGCGTTTGCACCTATCACCAGTGTAACTAACCACTGGCATTTAGTATGACGGATGCCGTTATTGGAGCAGGCTTACCCCTCTTGGACATCCGTGAATATCCTTTAAACAAATTTGAAGGGGATCTTGTGGCCCTTCTTTAGTACTACCCGGTGTCTATGTTAATTCCGAAGTCACATTCTTGTCCATTATTGGATGGATATGTTCAATAAAGTTACACGTATTTAAAAATGTTCGAAGTTTCGAAAAGAGACATATTTCGATCTTTTATATATTTTGTGAGTCAGCAAGAGATTACAAACAATTTTCAAGTATATTCACTTTTCATGATCTTTAATGACATCTTACTAGTTTTTTCTGTTTTTGTTTTACATGTGTGTCACTATTAAAGAATGGATTTCGTTCTCCTCCGCAGCAATTGAGATCGTCGGCATTTCATTAAGTTTATGTTATTCAAGTTTATGTTTTCTCTGCAGTGGTTTGTGTGCTGTTGTTGGTTTTGTGCTAATCTTTCTGCCGAAGTCTTATCTTTTTTTACTTAAAGATTTTCTTCTTCCCATTTGACATCATCGAATTCACCTTTTAATCTTCACAACGTCATCTGACCTAACCTGCATTGTCTCTGAGAACTGTTTTGTAACTCAGTAGCTAGCAATATTTGATTATAAGTTAATATCAATAAGGTGTTTATAAAAATTTCAAAGCAAAATTGCCAAAGACGACGTTGCAATTAAATAGTTACTTCCATAGTTATATTTGCTAAATTGTATACCTTACCACTAATGTCTTTGGCCACTGAATCCTTTTTCGAAACTTTATATGTAAACAAGAGATTAATGTCTCGTTCATCATCTTCGACATATACTTTTATTTCATATTCTGTTTTCCTCTGTAAATCTGGAATGCTGAATTTGGTGTCGTTTGTTTTGGTATCAGTAAAAGACTTCTTTGTTCCATCGCTTTTGACAATGGATATCTTCCGACTGTCATGAATACAAATCCGTTCCTATACCTATTGCGACCAACATCGATTGTGACTA
>JAULBM010300871.1:0-14825 GCA_032357055.1 Geukensia granosissima
TCATTTTGTTGGCCATGGTCTTTTCTGTCCTCGACTTAACGATTTCTGTCTGCCCCTTTGGTATCTTCGAATTCCTTTTTCTGCTTGTTTCTCTAAAGAAGACATAGATGTAAATATCAACCAGGTAATTTTTTCAGCTCGATTTGCGATGTGAGTCTTTGCCTATTGTTGACAGCCTGAAGCTATTGTCGTAGTGAAAAAGAGACAAAATTTTATTTGAAATTTATTGAAATATACTACAAATTTCTATTGAAATATTTGTTCGTAGCTTTTTTAAAAATCAGTTCATGTTTGAAAGTTATATTTTCACGGGTCTCTAAATGACTAAAATCTTTGTATCAAGATTTCAGCTATAAGGCTGAATGGATACATGTTTTTATTTTGTTTTTCAATTAACGACATTTCATGTCCATTATTTAGCATTTTTACAGGTATTAATCCGGAATATTAAAACTGTTACTTTTATTATTAATTTTTGATATTTTTAGAAACTTGATTTGCCAATCAATGATCACATGATCACCTGTAAAACACGTATTGTTCAGTGATTACTAAAATAGATGATAAATCACTATGGCACGTATCGACTAAGAGTTTCTATAAATAGGTTTGTAAAACACCAATCTTCTGCAAAAAAAAGATATTTTGATTGGGTAGCCCATTTTATCATGACCAATTTGATTGATTGTCATTCAAGTTTCTATTATGAAGTCACGTCTATTATGACGTCAATGTTATTATAACGTCAAGTAATTGCTTTCACTTACTCATATCAGTTCTGTGTAAAGTTTTATTTATGCTTGACTCATTAAATCATTATACCAATAACCAGTGTTGTCATTTCGTTGATTGAAATACATGTAGTTCACTGCCAGAAGTGGACTGCCATTGTTTGGGTTTGGTTCCAGACCAGCACCTTTCCCATTCACCGGTGAAACCGATGTCTGGTTTAGAAAAACAGGCAATGTTGAGTCTTTAGCTGAACGCGCTTCCCTTATACCTCGGGCAGCAACTGAGTACTAATTCCCCATAGATTGAGTTGCAGGAATGAAGAAAATCTTTCGAAACACAATGAAAACCTTGGAATGACCAACCTAGTTTTAATCCAAATTGTGGAAGCGATCATTTGACACAAAGGTGGTTTTCACGTACGACATCAAACAAGAGTATAGATGGGTCAGAAAGTTTGAAATTCTAGATCTGAATCAATTAAATGGTATTAGAAAACGATAATTAATAAAAAAAAATTGATCATAGAAAGAAAAAAAACCACAAAGCAGTGTACATCATCATCGATCATCGAAAAGGATATACTCCAAATTCAAACTCTTCGGGAAACCATAGCGGAGAAGGGGTGATATTTTTATACTTAATTTTGCCGGAATCAGTGAAAAGTTTGAAGAGCTTGTTTCCGAAGATTTTTTCAGATCTAAACGAATGGAAAATGAACTGACATTCTGGAGTCGCAATGCCAGAAAATTAAACTGATATTCATTAATTTAAAGCAAAAAAAACGATATACTATTTAATGATAATCAAAGATTAGGAAATGTTCTAGATCAACATCAAATGACTGCATCTCACAAACATCTCAACAGAAATTTTAATGACCGAATAGACAATAACTATTAAATGATATTCGAAGTACGGGATTGTGCTTCAGGGGGAGTTGTCGTGGTAGACAAAGAGACAAAATTTTATTTGCATTTTTAAAGAAATATACTTCCTATAATTTTTGATTGTTTTGGTTTAGCAAATATGATATCAGTATCGTACTGAACAACACCATCTCTGTTAAGTTGTATTTATGCTGGACTCATTAAAATACAAAATTACCAATGTTAAAAAAAATATGGAAAATGGAATTTTCGGTGTTTTACAATTTTAGCAAAAGCTGCAAATTTCGGTAAAACATCGTTTGATAAATTTCATGTCAGACGAGTATGACAAATGGGCTTGTGAATACACCCGAGGGCCAATGTTCCACAAGCAGAGGTATCGACCTAGTGGTTTCAAAATAGAGAATTACCAATGTTAAAAGAATATGGAAAATTTAGGTATGCTATATCTACATTTAAAGGAGTAACCTCTCATCAGTAGCATTAAAACCGAAACATAGGAAGTCATATTTTCAAATATAGCAAAAGAAGCACTCAAATCCAAACAGATCGAAATGGGAAGCCAAATCCGACGGCAGGGACCACTACTAAGTGCGTTACTTTTCAAGACCTTTCTGTATCTTCGGTGTTTTAGAATTTAAGCAAATGTAACATTTCTGTAAAACATCGTTTGATAAATTTCATGTCAGACAAGTCTGACTGGGCTTGTAAATACCCTTGAGGACCAATGTTCTCATTAAATTATTTTACGCGATAACCAGCGTCGTCATTTCTTTGTTCGCAGCCAGAAGCGGACTTGCATTGATTGGTGCTCTGTTCGTGTATGTGTGTTGTTCCGGACCAGAACATTTCCCAGTCACCGGAGAAGCCAAGGTCTCGCGGCGACAGTAAACTGTTAATGTTTGTTATTTTTATATTTAGGGAGCTGTCTCGCATACAATCATACCAAATCTCCTATTTCTATACTAAGTTTTAAACTTAAGAGCTTTAAGCAGCAGCCGCATAGAACGATATCCCTACTAATACTTTGCAAAAAATCCTCATTAGTTGTGGTTTAAACTTGTTATTTATTATTATATGTACCACAATTAAATCATCTTTTTTCCTGGTAAGATTTTGTCTTTCAAATATTATTTTTCAATACTGTAATTGTCTACTTTTTCTGCTTTATTTTCATTTCTTATTTATTTTTTGTAGGGGTAATCCGAATTTGAATTTTTTTTCTGGACTGGACTAATAGTACGAGGGCTGAGCTAACCCCCTGTGCACCCCCACATCTCTATAGGACCAACTTTTTTGTCCAATAAAGCACTCCATTGATGAAAAATCATGTTAACATCAAAAAATTTGGAACGCATTTGTGATTTAGGGGTCTTTTTATAGCCCTAAAATATATTTTGGCGATTTTAGATTTTAGCTATTGTTCATATTAAAACACATATATGATTATGTTCCTGTACATTAAAATAGACATGTAGGGTATCATTGAAAAGATCTATGTATTCCCTTAAGCTTTCCAATACCTGTCTAGTTATATTGATTTTCGCTACGAAAAAAAGTTGTGGCTAAAATAGTAGACCTACACCAACAGATATTTGACAAAAATTCAAAGAAAGATTTTGGTCTGTCAACTATCATATATTTGCCCATGTGACTTTATATCAAGATTTTTTTATGTTTCTCAATACATTTGGTTACTTTGTTGTGTTTAATTATTCTAATATTGTTTCTTTTGCCCGTTCTCTTGTTCAAATGTCCAAAAATTCGTCATTTGGAATATTGCAGAATATATCTCTATATTTTAAATACTCTCGAAATTTGAGTTATTATATATATATTTAAGTTAATGTATTTATAAGGCATCGAATGAGCCCAACATTTCATTAATTATGTGTTTTTGATTGGCAATTTTCGAGAAAACATTACCCCTACCCCTAATTTATTTGAAATAAATTTCAAAGCACCAACCTATATGTGAAAAAGATACAATAAAAATTGCTTCAAATGATGTAAATTACTTTTTAATTATAAAACAAAGCATAATATATCATGTTTATCATGTTTTTGTCCAAATTATGACCTTAAACTTTGAAAAATGTGTGATAACCTACTTCAGATTTCTGTTATATTTTCGTAATATCAGTCTAAGATATTTTAAATATGATTGACATATGAGTTCTTATATGGCTATTAACTGCAATCAGTTAAGTTAAAGTATATAAAGGCATTGAATGAACCCAAAATTGTATTCATAATATGATTTTAATAGGTTATTTTTTGCGAAAATATTACCCCCTAACCACATTTTATTAATTGAGTTGCCCAAAACAAGCCATGTGTGAACTAGAAAGAATAAATTTGGTTTTGAATCATGGAAATTACTTTCCGATTACAATACAAAGCATAATTAATCATGCTAACACCATTTTAAACTGAATTTTGGCCTAAAACTGTGAAAATAGGTGATTAACTATTTTCAGATATCTGTTGAATTACCCTTTAAACAGTTTTTTTTTCTGGTTAAAATAATATTTTTATTATAAATATAAGATTGATATATATATATATATATATTCAGATCAAATTGATTGAATTAAACTGTATTGTAAATGCTGTAAGTTTCAGGAGGTACCCTTTTTACCAAATAAATGAGCTTAAAGTCGATGAAAAGTAGTAGTTGAACCAGATTTTATGACACTAAAAGGTCAATGATCACCAAAGTTTATTGTTATCAACAACTGTTATGAATATTTATATTCCTAATAAGAATTTCATCTTTTTATTGGCTAAATTCAAATGGTTTGTGCTTTAAAAATAATCATTGAAGCTTTACACTATGCTAACTTTTCGTTTTCTGGTTGCATTTTCATTTTTGTCGCAATAAAAGTGTTTAGATAATCAGAAATATGCTCTTCAGTGATGATAAAAATAATATTGTTTCCTAAAAGATATGGGAAAAGAAACCAAGAAATGAAGCCCTCCCCTTTTAAAATACGCGTAAAAATTAATAATTAACACTTTATTGAAACATTTTTAGCTTTCAGTGCGATAAGATGCACGATATTTTATGGAATATAGTAAACATTATAACTTTCCTTTTAAAACACCATCAATGTTTATTTTAGTCAGGTTTAGGTGTTAAGAATTAACAAATAGGGGTTTTAATTTGTAATTTGTAAAAATAAGTGTAGACAAATAAGCGTTGAAGAAAACGGAAATATATCAAAAATTAGATAGATATACCAAAAAAAATTGAACACATTTTTCCAAACGTTTCGGCCTCACGGCCTTCCTCAATGGAAATTTATTGTATAGTGAGTAAAGAATTCACAATATGCTGTTACGTTATAAATTGTTGCAATGACGTTATTTTGAATTAAATTAAATTGAATGAACTAGCGTCTTTCGTATTGCGTGTTCAGACCATATGGTTCCAAAGTTTTTAGTTTTTTCATCCAGAAAGCCCCCTTCACCTTCCTGTATCTGTCGTTTCCGTAGAACTTCTCAATTCCAACTACTTTTAAATTATTCGCCGAATGTCCCGTTTGACTAAAATGTTTCGCTACTGATTCATCAGTTTTTCCCGTCCGAATTTTTGAAAAATTTAGCAACATTCTTCGGAACCATATGGCCTAAAAACGCAATACGAAAGACGCTAGTTCATTCAATTTAATTTCATTTTCACACATGGCTTGTATTTTGGAAACACAATTAAAAAAACATAGGGGTAGGGATACCATTTTTGCAAAAATTACCTATTAAAATAACCATAATATATATGTTTCCTAATTAATATCAGTTTGTAGGCAAATAATATCTCAAATGTCGAGCGTATTTAAAATATCTAAGTGAGACTGATATTACGGAAATTTAACAGAAATCTGAAATCGGTTAATCACCCCTTTTCACAGATTAAGGCCATAATTTGGACAAAAATGGTGTTAACATGATCAATTATGCTTTGTTTTACAATAAAAAAGTAATTAAGATTATTTAAAGCAAAATTTATTGTTTCTTTTGCACACATGGGTTGGTGCTTTTAATTTATTTCAAATAAATGGGAATGGGTAATATTTTCGCAAAAATCACTTTATGAATAAAATATTGGGCTCATTCGATTTATCAGTTTATAACCATATAATAACTCAAATGTCTAGCGTATTTAAAATATAGGGAAATATTGGAAAATTCTGCAATTTTGTTTGGACATTTGAACACCATAACGGGCAAATGAAACAATATTAGGGCAATAAAAGACAACAAAGTAATAAAATGTATTAAGAAACATAGAAAAATCTGCATAAAAAGTCACAAAGGTAAATATATGAGAGTTGACAGACAAATAATTTGGATTTTTGTCAAATATCTGTTTGTGTAAGGCTACTATTTTTGCCACAATTTTTTTTTTCGTCACTCAAAGCAATATAACTAGATAAGTATTGGAAAGGGAATAAATAGACCTTTCTATTGATACCTAACAGGTCTATTTTTTGTTTTGGGAACTTATCTATAATTACCTTTGAAAATGTAAAATGGTTAAAAACTAATATCCAACGGGGCTATGAAAAGACCCCCAAATCACAAATGCGTTCCAAAATTTTTAATGTTAAATGTTTTTTCTTTAATAATATGTTTAGGGGACAAAAAATTGGTCTCATAGAGATGTGGGGGGTGGGGTTGCACGGTAGGCTATCTTAGCCCATGGACTATAATATTTCTTCCTACCAAATAAAATAGGAACGAATAAAATCCAACTATGTTTAATAAAATATTTAATATTTTGGATAATTGTTGTAGAAAAGCTATCACATTCACTTGTCTTTAGGTCAATCCATCTAACCAATTATTTCCTCTGTATCCCCAGGATACCTAAAATTAAAAATATGTTTGTTCATATAAAAACGTTTGATGTGTTTTAGCACATATTTGATGTGGTTATTGCGTGAAACAATTTTAACTCAACACATTATTAAAATTTCTAGGGTAAATAATACCCCTATTAGTTATCAAATATCTCTAGCACATATAGTTATATAGATGTTTTTAGACTCAGGATATAAAAAAAGCTGGATAAAATACCATCATACCTCAATATTATACTTTAAAGATTTTGTAATTTCTTGGAAGACTTTTTGTTATTATCAGCTTAATTTAATTATTATTATATATATTATATATCATTTGGAAAATATAAAGAAATCATATCTTTCTGGAATCATTTGAGTATTAATGGCAATTTACGAAAACAAGACTAGTATAGGAATTCACTATTTGGCAAAGGAAAATTAAGTAAACATACACACAACATATGAGAAATTGGTATTTACGGATGAATTCTTACATTTGTTTATTTCATGGAAAAAACTACCTTATTCATGGACGTATTAAACTGCGGGTGTGGGGTTACCTTGTGTTCGGTGGTATGAGTGTGCAGTTGGCGTCATACTGGTTAGACCAGGATCACCTTTTATTATTAAGGTTTCCAGAACAGAACGTTGTCTTTGGGTTCTCGGATTTATCTCTGATTGTTTTGCCTGCCCTTGATTATTTTTGAAGCTCGTATTGTTCTGCCTGCACTTGTTGAATTTTTAACGTTTAACATAAACTGATGTAAACTTACATTTTTTCACAAATAAATGTCTGTGCCAAAGAGCAAACATTATCATCCCATTTCCAACCCCAGTTATAATACATGTCCAGGCAGTTTTGACTGATATGACCATTCGGTTCTCCTGGACCCCATGCAGTAAAGTTAAAGACTTTGTCTGAAGAAGACCACATCCATGTTCCTTCCACGATATCATCCCTACCTCCTAGCCAGTAGTTCACATCTATAACAGAAACACAACAATAATGCTATGCGAATATAGAATAGGGGATTCGGCATAATTTTCCATGAGATAACCATCCACCATATGACAGTCGAATTTAAAATCCTACAGGTCCCATTACGGTCTTATATAATAATTCGACGTACATACCATAACGGAAACTGTAACTCCCCTCCCCAAAAAATCCAAAATGTAAAACTATTCATAAAACACGCAAAGCGGCCTATTTTGTTTTCGATTCCTGCTGTAAAGTATGATGCTTAAAGGAATCTCTTGTGCATTGTATAACGTGTATATTTCATAAATTCCATTTAAGGTGTAATAGTTAACATTCGTTATGACAAATGTGACAACAGTTCCAATAAAAGGAATGAAAAACGGAACCTGATGTTTCGCCTGCTCTCGCTGTAATCAATACAATTTGGGACTATTTGAATTTTTCATATAATTAGATATAAATTAAAGACCAAACATGGAACATTGCATTTATGACGACTTTTTGTCGCAAATTCAAACACACTTTGTAATTATGAAAGTTTTGAAATGTCTGTGATATCTGTATCCCTGCTATAAAAGTTTACCAGTAAGATATAGGTTGCGGTCACTTAAGTGTATAGTTGCAAATTTTGTATTTTGGCTTCCGTAATGGTATAGACTCCGGTTCATTTTTGACTCCAATACCACAAAAAATTAAAATTATATATAAGTGTAGAAAACTAAAAGTTGCTTACGTTTATCTAACTTTCTCGCCATATTAATTAGGAAATCTGACTGTTCTCGTGTCTCAACTTCAGCTAGACGACCATCGTGTGCTCTGCATGAACTCTAAAATTTATAATGGATTGGGATGAAAGAAACCAGACATTCGAAATTGCAGATTTACGCCGTGCGATTGAAGGATATTGCTTAAAAGAATCTTGACTGATCATACTGTAGTTTTGATTGGACTTGCATTGGATCTACCACCAGCTTGAGGCGAAATATGTAGAAATGCATCAATATGATATTGCATATTTATGGTAAAACACAAGAAAAAAAAACATGATATTTCCCCCATTGATTAATACACATACACTTCTGTAAATTAATACAAATCCAGATTAATTGTCTGGTTAGTCTTCTGATATTGTTTATTTTGTGTGTTTCCTTTTTCGACTGGACTATATTGGCTGTTCCTGCTGATAAAACAGCCAATAATATCGCAGTTGTCTGTCGAAAGTATTATATAGAGGTCCCCTGCAATGAAATTCATAATTAAAAATTTGAGAGAACAACAGATCGTAAGTGATCTTCAGGATGACCGATGTTACCACTCGGTTAAAGGCTGCATCTGACAATATGAAAATTCCTACAATATACTGGCTTCCTTAATTCCATAAAACTCCATATAAGCGTCGGTATATTTTTGCTTCTGGTAAATGCTTAACCACTAACTTCTAAATTCGATAAACTAGCGCTCTTACTATTGTTTAACTCTTATTGTTTACTACTGTAATAATGTTATAAAAATTCATATATCAACTATTTTTGCAGTGTTAAAACTTAATAGATGTTTTAAACAAACAAAACTTTGTCCAAGCGCCTTATCTACAATGTAGATATGAAATTTCTACTTTTAATATCATTTTCCGCATAAGCTTTTTAAGGAAAAATTAACATATCTGGTCAACTGCTAATTCAAAAAGTCTGGCTAATCTCACATGTGCAGCAATAAATATCATTCTTTTTAGCGACAACTCTTAAAATAAATATACTTGTTAACATGATTACAGCGATTGAATTCATGCTTGATAATATTTATGTACGATTTTGCTGGATCTATCGGAAATAACTGGCATATCCATGTGCACAAACTGTGCTTCTCTCACTGCAAATTTTCTTTATATTGTTACGAATTAAAATTCAAAATATCCTTCAATAGGGGATTTAATTGACCAGATCAATAATACTTTTAAATATTTGGATGATGTGTCAGCTTCAAATAATTCAGATTTTCGAATATTTCAAAAGACATTTATCCAAAAGAACTTGCCTCAAATAAATCGTGTATCAGTAATGACTGTACTCCATTTTTAGATTTGGATTAAATTATTGGACATGGTTGTTTATGCACAAAAATCAATGATAAGAGGGACGTTTTTTTCCTATTGAACTGTTTCTTGACGTGCCTTTGGACCCTTCTTGGCTGTTTACAACTCGTTCGGTCTGACCGTAATTGCACAAAAAATTCTTAAATTATCGCAATCTACATCTTACTGTAAAATGTTTACAGCAGAGATAGAGATATCACAAGCTTCTCAAAACCTTCACAAAAATGTAGTTTAATACAAAAAATACGTCTGTAAAGGTGGAATTTTTTATACAAGGGATAACACAGCCTACATTCTATGGAAACAGTACATATCAAGCATATAATTTTAAACGATCCATTAAATCTCACTGTTCGTTTAATAAACTTTTTCCCAAATGGTACAGGTTCGACGTTCTAGTCAGATCATGAAAACTGTTTTTCATTGGAACAGTTATAAATACACATCACTATCTTACACAAATATTAATAAATTTGACATTGCATCAATCTTGTTTTCTTCGCGTTTATTATATAGTCAACACAGTATTAAATCGTCGCACATACTGTATTTGAAGACGTTTTGTATTGTGCGGCTTGACGTCCTATCTTTGGGAATCGCATTCTGAGTTTGTTTTCAGTAACTGAATTTGTTTATTTATTTTTTCCTTTAACCACTCGTTTTGGAGGTTTAATATCCAATTTGTTTATCTCGACCATAAGTCTCATGCACCTTTCCAAAGTCAGGAATAGTGGTCATTGGTTTATTGTTGTGCTACATATCTTGTTACGTTTACTTTTTGATAATATTCATGTGAGTATAAAAACGAAAAGATATTGGGGAAGTGTCAAATTAAAGGGACTGCGCTCCAACCACAAGAAAAACAGAGAGAATATACAAAACCAGAGGTCGACACGAGGCCTTCAATGAGGTTGGAAAACCACTCCTTGTGAAAAGTTCTAAATCGCCCCAAATAAGAAATCGTTTATAAGTAAATTCGTAAAATAATACTGCTCTTATCAGAATTTTTATATCAAAAATGTATATATAACAAAACATTTAACACTAAGACAAACCCATGACTACAATCCCTGTCTTATGAGGGCACATGAGGCATGTGGTGAGGCTAAACTAGTTTAGTGGGTACCAAAGCAGTTTTATTTTACCTATGCACTTTTTATTTATTTGGTTTGATTTAAAACTTTTGACAGGGAGTGATTTTCCAATTTTGTTGAAGGACCTCTTAATTTGTTAATTCTCTGTATTTCTTGTGATTGTAGTGCGGTTTCTCTGACATTTACCCCATATCTTTTCATTCTAACTACATTTTTTTGTTGTTCAAGCAAGTCCATGTTATTTGGCACAGATTCACAGCATGTTTCCTCTAAGTACAGTTTTCTAAATGTATGTTCAGACATCCCAGCTGATCCAAAAATATAGACACTGATATATATGAAATTTAAGGCCACAGATCAACTTAAACTTCATAATTTTTTTCTAGAAAAGATGCAAAGTACGAGTAATCAACAATTCCGGTACAGAGACAACAATGTCAGAAGTAAAAGGGATTTGATGTCATAAAAACAAAAATACCTGCTTATTTACAGACGCTTCCAACTTATAGCCTGTATCGCTAAACTAACATTAGGTCAATTGGAAACAAACATCTAATGGGCAATACTGGTCAATACTGGTCATGATTGTTGGTTACCTTTATAAAGGATCTCCCAAACATGTTCCCTTTCAAATTTTTATTTTGCCAAGAGGTTTCAAAGATTATTTTAATGCATTGCATCGGACAAGTAGAAACAAGAATCATAAGTGGCAGCCGTGTTTTTGTCGGATTGAGATGAAATAATGAATGGAATAGGTACGTTAAGACGGGGTCCATAAATGACCCAAATTTTAAATTATTGTGAAACATTAATAATGTGTTGTGAAAATGCTGTTTAATAACCGTCTTTTGATCATTTACTACTTATTTTTATACAAATATCGTCATTTCCACACATTTGACTATTTTAACAGGAATTTAACATTTTCTGTGAAAATACGAATTTTTTAGATGTGTTTTGTTCAAAATCAATATGACCGCAACAAAACATAACGAAAATATTTTAACCAAATATTTTTACGTGACAGATCTTTAATTGTGCGAAGAGTTGTTCTGATGTTTTAGTGCGATCTATATTAAAATCGACAAAACTGTATCAAATGAAGTAATTTTCAAATATTTTCATATTTAAAACTATTTGTATTTGCCATGTGGACGTTGTAGAACCAAATTAAACTGAAAATTCTGTTAGATTTCCATTTTATAGATTTTATTCAGTAGAAAAATCTAAAATAATAGATATTTTCCACTTTTAATTTTTCAGGAAAAAAATTTGCCTTAAGGATCCTATTCCTTTAATAAAGGACCTTGCTTAGATGCCTCATGTCAAATATTGTCCATTTGCCTAAGCAGTTTCTGAGTAGTAGAGGAAGACCTCCCAAGGATACTTCCTAAAATGTTTGATTCCATTTGCTTTGTGGTGTTAGAGGAGAATATGTTTTTTTAGCCTTTGAGAAACAAGAAATGTCCGTGGTAGCCATGTTTTTTGTCTGATCAGAACGAAAATAAAAACTGTGTAAAGGACCTCTCATAAATGCTTCCTGTCCAGTTTTGTTCGCTTTGCATGGCCTGCTAGTTTAAGAAGCAAGAATTATCCGTTACAGCCATATTGGTAGTCCAGTCGGACGAAACGAGAAAACTTTGTAGTATAAAGGGCCTTGCATAGATGCTTCCTGTTATTTTTTATTTCATAAGGCCTTACGATTTCATGGAGAACATGAAAACAGAAGAGTTTACGGACGGACGACAGAAGGAAGGACGGGGAACGCCTTTACAAAAGCTCACATGGCCTTTGGCACGGTGAGCTTAAATTTAAAAGAATGTGAACTGTTATTAAAAGAGACGAAATCAAGCCTAGTCATCTAAAAGAACAGGGAAGGAAAGATTACAAATATGAAAACGTTTATACAAATAATAGATACACTGGGCTAAATTCAGATAATCATAAGTAATCGTACCTGAGCAACATACCAACTTAACCGTTCTGTACTGAAGAAGTAGCATGATTTGCCATAGTGAATCCATCCTATTGGACATTCTCCATCAATAACTCCTAAAGACATGATGAAATATGAAGAGAAGCAAATTAATTCTAAACACATGTTTAGAATATATGAAAGTATGCAATTAATTTGAAATATAACCGTAAATACTTGTAAACATAATTATCTACGAATTTTTGTCTTTGGCAAGTAATTTTTACCAGTCATTTGCGTTCAACGTTAATCATTTGGAGGTGAAGAGTGTGTGTGAGTTTTTTATTTTTTTTTTAAATTTTTGCACGTTAAATGTGATGTTATTGTTATGGCCTTGACGTTTATGCCGCTTGGTTGATTGTTTGTTGCTTAACGTCAAGCGGCAAATATTTCGTGCATATTCAGGACGAGAACAAGTTATCAACATTACCGAAAAGTAAGGATAAGGTAGGACACAATAGGCAAGTCGTTTGACTGCCATTGATAAATGTGAGAGATGGGTAAGAACTAAAACATTGAGCCTTTTATAGCAGCATCAGCCTTCTCGTTTCCGAAATCTACAGAAGTGATCTTTTACATGCATGAAGCTTATCATTCTCCACACACGTCAATAACTATGGTCCACGGCCAGGCTTTCTTGGCTGTCTAAACGAGGACTTGCTCTATCCGCCTTTGGGGATCGCGCTGGGTCTAGTCCTGAAGACCACTCCGAATTCAAACACAGTCGTTTTTGGCAGTAGTGCCAAGAGTGGCGTTCTTTAATAATTTTCTCATATCCCAGATTGCTTTGGTAGGCCCGAAATGTGAGAAATATAAGGGTTTACCATGGAACACCTAAAGCTAGCAAGTTAAAAAACATAGTACTATAAATGGAGTGATGCGTTCACATGGTCACATTGACGACGCTAAGGTAAGGTTGAAGTAAACAAATGCTACTGGATGGTGACTTGTTTACCTTTTAATGCTTTTTCCTATTGTGTGATGTCCAAGTGCTGTGACGCTACGTTTATGTCGTTCTGTCTTGCCACTCTACCTTTCATATCTGACTTTTAATGTTAACCCAAGTTCTCTAATTCTGATCATAAATATGAAGTGTTGGACATCTTTTGTATTGTAAAGTAAAGTTTTATTGCAGTATTATTGCAGAAAGCCGACCCACAACCTTTGATTTCAGCTTCCGTTATAAAGACGATGTTCTATCACTGAAAAAAGAACAATGTTCGATTCGATATGCAACAGACATCCATAGATCTGCACATACCTTGATCTAATCTCAAATTAGCCCCTTGATAATGAAGAAGTTTAAGAAAAACGTGATGGTTTTCAAATAGTAAACTTTCCGTTCATATACATTTAAGCTGCCTTAGAAATTGCGAATACAATTCACAGATCGACATCATATATCCAGATAACTGCGATTTTCTTGACAGAACGAAGTCGTTATCATGGATAATTTGGAAAAAGAAATAATTTGCTCCTCGGGTGAAGTCACCACTCCAGAAATTTGATGATCATCACTACAATGGTGTAAGGCTGTAAGGAAATCCGTTTCCCAGTTGAAGAAGGATTTTTTTCGTAAAGTGGTAGATGAAAATGATTGCTTTCTCCGCCAGAAAATGGCAGTTTTTTCTTTGTCCAATAACATTTACATCTTCCACCATTCTGTCGAATGACTATTGACGGATTGAAAAACGGATAATACGACGAGTGCCTGTAATGTGACATGAAATACTTACCCTTCCAGATTACTTGCGGTCACCTTCGGTTGTTTTTGTGTGTTTGTGGGGTCCCATTGTTCACAGATATCTGTATGTTAACAGCTTTATGCAGAAGTCATCTTCCGTCTTGTTTTTGTTCTCAAGGCTGCCATGTCTATCTACTTGTAGCAAATTGTCTGATTTTCACTACCCTTACTACAAATATCCAAATCTATGAGCTCGAATTCCAAATAACCTTGAAAATTATATTCGCCATCAATCTTACCTATGACTGTTCCAATATACAATACATATTTCTGAGCCACCATATTTGAACTGGAAGTTTGCTACGAAAGATAACGTTTTAAATTCTAAAGATAAGGTGGCCTATATCCAGATCTCTAACACATAAACTGGAAACATAACTCAAAACACTTGCGATTCTCTCAATTGATACGCTACTCCAGGGCTTGTGCTTCCTATCAAGATTTTATTGATAGAGGGTTGCAGCTGACTAGA
>JAULBM010300881.1:0-14824 GCA_032357055.1 Geukensia granosissima
GAGAAATGTGTGGTTCAAATTTCTTGAAATTTTCATGTTTTCCTTCTTTCATCAAAGTAAATGTATAAACAAAATAATAAGAATATTAAACAAGTGGAATTTATTTTCATGATGGTGTTGGGTACCCCCTTAATCAAAGGACTTACAACAGTACACAAAACACATGAAAATCAGGTGCTCTGGAAGGGTAAGCAGTTCCTTCTCCATCCAAGTTGACTATCATGTAGCTACTGCATAGATTATTTTCCACATACTATGTGATGATACAAATTTTGATTTTGAAACATAATTTTTTTTTATTTTATACCACACAACATATTCAACATTGTATTTTTCCAAAATGAACATTATCATATGAAGAAAGTTGTTGTGAAATATTTGTCTTTTTTTGTTTACTTTGGTATTTTTTTAAATTGGTGGAATTTTCAGGGAACAAGGGACCAAAGCATATGTGGAAACGAGAAAAAATTAAATTTCATTGAATGTTAAGCAGAATTGTTAAAAGCAATTAAACTGAGCTATACTTTATTTATAATATATTTAAAAATAGGTCAGTAGGTTTATGTAAATAAAATAAGAAAACTGTTTTGAATTAATTGTGAATTCTAGAAAATTAAAGTATGTTTCACTGAACTGAGTCTCTCATGTTTTGGCTATTATTAATTAAAGCAATAACACAATCCGAAAAGGAAATTAAGAATGAGATTTAACAATCTTACCGGCAATGGAATTTGGTGTTCGAAGTATCTCAGGTGTTGTTGTTTGTCCTGTACTTAAGTGAAAATAGATGATTTATGTGAAAAATTAATGTTCCGGTGACCTCTTAATTCCAGGGATGATTTTATTCCGCTTTTTAGCGGATTTCCGCTAATGGTGAGTCCGGATTTGTCCATTATGATTCTTTTATTATATTGCGGTATTTGGCTTCCAGTTGGTTATTTCCGCTTAGTTGGCATGGTCGGCAAAATTATCCCTGTAAAATATGGTGGTAGGTGGTATTTTCAGAAAGATTTGCTTGATAATTAACAGAAAAAACCATAATGCTCTATCGTAAAAAGTGACCTGCAACACCTATACATGTACATTTATATCTGCAATAGCCATAACACATGTTAAACTTTCAAATCATAAAAGGATTATATTGTAGGTGTGATGAATCTCACAAATATTATGGTAACCCGAAAAATGGAGGAACATGCTTTTGTAAGTCATAATTATATATTTATATGTATATAGTTAAGGCAAGATTTGCTAACTTTTTATTTACTATAAATTCAGAAATTATATTTTTTGCATTCATTATTGCAAATGGCGATGATAATGCGATTTTTTTTGTGGCTTTTCAAAGGTTTAACACAGCCTAGCTAGAAAATTTCAAAACGGGAGTTGTGATTATTGTGATTCCAGTCTCATTATTTGCAATAATAAATACTTCACAAAAATTTCTGCATTTACAGTATACACAATGATATTTGTTTGTTTGGGACGATCTAGAGCTTGTCACATGGGGTAGGATTCCATCCTTGTTAAAGACATTGTGAGGATCTGTACATTTAACAATTTCATACATTTCTTACTGAGATGGTTTACTCAATAGCTTCTTGTTTTAATATATGTGTTGAATTTAGTTGAATTAGATTAAAAATGTCTAATTATTGAATACATATTTAGGAAACTTTGAAAACTATGCCTAGTAAATATTGCTAAAGAAAATTTGGCTGTTATTGAAGGAAAGGTATTTTGGGCTTCATTTTAAGTAGAAAATTGGCATGTTAAAAGTGCTAAGTATTTTTTGCCATTTTAATGCTTGAAAATGAAATGGATAGTAACTTGGTTTAATTTGCCTGTTAGTGTAATTTTAAATATATATATATTTATTACCCTTCCTTTTACAGATCACCTTGTGACAGATTATCAGTTTACATTTAACTTGTCAAAGAAAGATGATAAATTCTACACACAGATAAATTTCATGAACATTCCAGCCGCAGTAAGTACACAAAAATTAACATGCAGGTTTATTCAATTTAGATGTAGGTATGTGTGAATACCTTAAATAAATCTTAAGTTAGATTTGGCAGAAAACCATTGTTATTATAAAATAATGTTGTATATTTAAAAGGTTTTTTGCTGTGTATTTATAAAATCCATTTTAAAAGCATTGTTCTTAAATAAATTGAGTTGCATGTTTTAAGGCAGTTGTATAATTGTGTGGCTCTGTCGTCGGCATTGGCGTTCCTGTCTGTAGACAGGTTGGTTTCCGCACAATTACCTTTGTTCTAGTTTACCAATCCCTTTAATATTTTAGGACATTGATAATTGGTACTAGAAAAAGGTTGGTATTGATTTTGGGTGATCTAGCCCACCTGTTTTTTGGGGAAAGCCAGAAGGGTATTTTTCCTTATTTGGATAAAAGTTCTCTATTTCTTGTCCAATTTTGATGGATTTTTTTCGTTTATTCCCCATGAAAAAGTCAAATTAATAGGCTACAAGCTTCATGACCTATCTCTTACTATTATTGAGATATAGTGGGTCCTAAAATGGCCATGCCCTAATTTTTGAAACTTTTATTTCTTATCCGATTTTGATGGGGATTTTTGCAAATGATTCCTTATGAAAAATGCAATTAAAGTTACTCCAACCTTTTTTTTAAAATTACTGTTTTTTGTATAAAAGGACACAAAGGGTTAAAAAAATGGGATTTTGCAGGAGATGAGAAATTATTTTTCATCCGATTTTGATAGGCTTTTTTGCATTTGATTCCTCTCAGTGAGAGCTTTCAGTAGTATGTCAACTGATTTTCTCTATCTTTTAATTACCATTTTTGAGCTAAAAGGGGTCAAAGGAGTGGGGGCAAAATTCAGTTTCGTATAATATGGAAAAATTTTATTTTTCACACAATTTCCATAGGGTTTTTACCAAATGATTCCTCATGAAAAATGTAAAAAAAGTTACCGGAACAATTTTTTTGGTAAAATTTACTGTTTTTTGTTTAAAAAGAATCAAAGGGTAAAAAAAATGTGATTTTGCAGAAAATAAGGAATTTTTATTTTTCATTCGATTTTGATGTTTTTTTTTGCATTTGAATCCTTTCAGTGTCACGTCAACAGATTTTCTCTACTGTACTAGGTAGAAGGGGTCAAAGTGGGGGGTGGGGAGGGTTGAAATTCAATTTTGAATAATGTGGAAAAATTATGTTTTCATCTGATTTTGATGGGGTTTTCTCCAATGATCCTTATGAAAAATTTAACAATAGTGACACCAGTTTTGAGTATAATATGAGTCAAAATGACCACTTATCAAGTAATATTACTTTGTCCAGCATTTTACTGTGTCCAGCACTTTACTGTGTCTAGCACTATACTGTGTCCAGCACATTACTGTTTCCAGCACATTATTGTGTCCAACAAAATACTGTGTCCAACACTTCCCCAAATGTTCATTTTTTCTTTTTCATCTGATTTTGATGGTTTTTTTCCAAATCATTCCCTATGAAAAATGCAGCCAAAAATAACACTAGTTTTGAGAATAATGCAGGTAAAAATTATCACTTATATTGTCATATTATGGTGTGTCCAGAACTTTACTGTGTCCAGCACAATACTAAGTCAAACACATTATTGTGTCCAGCAAAATACTGTGTCCACACTTACCTAAAGGGTCTGTTGTTCACCATTCACATTTCAACTTGCTGCGGTCGTAACATGCTGCGCTTGTGTATCATCTCTGTCGGTGTTTTTAATTTAAATAATCATTTGGTATTTTTACTCAGAGCAAAAATTTTGCATATATTCAATTTATGATACTCATTTGAATCAACATTTCTATTTTTAGTCTGACAGGGATGTAGATTTCAAGGTGAATTGTTCAGGAAGTTCATACCTCAACATAACAGTCAAAACAAGTAAGCAAAGCATCAGAGAAGAGATGTAGTTATTTTGTCAATTTTTTAAAGTACCAATTATAATGGCACGAAGTTCTTGCTTAAGTATATTCTTAAAGAGGTTTTCTACTTACTTTCCTGCCTCTGTTGGGTAACGACAAGTGTAGAAGCTTGTGGGTTTGATTCCTGGCCTGTGAAACCGAAGACATTAAAATAGATATTTGCTGTTCCTCAGCTAAGCACGCAGCATTTAGGAGTAAAAACAAAGACTGGTTGACTGGAGTCAGAATATTGTGTCTGGATAAAGTTGCATGTCTTCCTGCGGACTGTCGCTTTCGTGAGCTAGCACTTAAAAAAATCTGGCTTAGCGTGTCAGTCTAGAACGTTGCAAAGAAACACAAGGAGGACACATAATGAAGTTTAAATCGGCCACAAAAATGCCAATCATTGTCTCAATGCAACTTATGTTCAATTTATAGGTAAAATCATTAAAAAAATTGTCGCACTTATGAAGCAGGCTGCTTGAATTTTAAAATAAACAAAAACAATCTTGTCACTAGCATTTTCAAAAAACCAGTCTGTCATACAAGCTGTTTACATTTACGATATAAATTATTTAGACTGACATGTCTTTTGCAAGTGATATCTTTCTTCAATTAGTTGACACCTCAGGGAAATAAATGTTAAGTCTTCTCAAAGTACAAATCCAGATTAACAAATGACTATAATCATGTTAGTTTATGAGGTATGCAGTTTGAATAATCATGTTTAGATTGGTGTTTTTTCACACTTTGTTATACAAGACATGGTATGGTTTTTATATGGATTAATACTTAGAAATCAGTTAATTTCATGGAATTTACCTGTATCACACTACTTATACTTAGAAATCAGTTAATTTCATGGAATTTACCTGTATCACACTACTTATACTTAGAAATCAGTTAATTTCATTGAATTTACCTGTATCACACGACTTATACTTAGAAATCAGTTAATTTCATGTAATTTACCTTTATCACACTACTTATACTTTAGAAATCAGTTAATTTCATGGAATTTACCTGTATCACACTACTTATACTTGGAAATCAGTTAATTTCATGGAATTTACCTGTATCACACACTTAAATCAGCAGAATTTACCTGTTCCATTTCACACTACTAAAACCAGAAGAATTTACCCGCTGAAATAAACTTCACCCAAATTATTATGTTAACCATCTTGTAAGGGCATTTTTTCTTTTTCAGAATCTCGAAATGGAGGAGAGAAGATACGTGAAAGCTATCCTTGTACTTATTTCCGTACAAAGTTTGAACATGGAGATTTTTCATTTGGAGACAAAGAAAATACAACATTCTTAGTTTATGTGTATGGATTTCAAACTCCTTTTTGGCTTCAGGTATGTAAAAGAGGAATTTAGAATTAAAGACCATTTAAGTAATTCAAAGCATATGATTGAAACTATTTTACTTTTAAGGCAAGTATCTTTCTGTTCTAGGTATAAATATTTCAGTGCATATATAAAAATAAGGAGATGTGGTGTAATTGTCCATGAGACAGCCATCCACCAAATGACAGTCAAATTAAAACTTCTACAATTGTGGCCTTTAAAAATCATAAACTTTATTTACCATATTAATGATGGTTTCAATTATAGCAACCTACATGACTCAGGATTGGCCATAAATATGTTTTTCATGTGATCATTGATCACAGACAAAACTTAATTTTCTAAAGAATTGAATGATTTGATAACTTTATCAGTATGTTGTTTTTGTAAATCTTTATCATTTTAAATAAAAGAACAAAACGAACAAACCTTTTGGTGTTTTCAAGCTTTTTTTATGACTGAATACAGAAAAACACCCTTTTTTGTACTTATAATTTCAAATTGGTATTTCTGTTAACAAGTTACAAAAAATTGAATGAGTTTCGATGTTGAAGCAAGCTTTGAATTGCTTAGATAGGCTAAAGTAAATTTTTATGATTCAAAACATTTTGTCCATAATTTTTGTCTACAAATAGTTTAAACTTGGAACAAAATTTTACAAATTAAATTTGTGCAAAATTAATAATGTATACAATACCATCATTTGCTAAACTGTTTTGATTAACCAAAAATTTAATTGTGATTAATCTGCTGAAAATTTTTACATACTAAAGGGATATATATCCTGATGTTTAGTATATTTTTATTGCAGATTTCATTTTCCCAATTTCCAAAGATTGATTTGGTTCATTTCTTTGTTACTTTCTTCAGGTAAGTGGTTATAAATATGAAGTATTGCTTTGATGTACATACCTATACTTTGTTCTGGATACAGAAAACCCAACCCCTAGTTTGATCAAGCAGAATCGAAATGTTTCTGTATTTATGTGTCGTCAACTCTGCTAGACATCTATTACTAATTATAATGGCTACACTAGGTTCATGCATCACCAATCAATTTATTGATGAATTTGAATGGTTAATCCTTATTTTGAACAATTCTTGGTTCAGTTTGTCCAAAATCTACGGAATTTCAGTTAGTGGTTGTTATTTTCTTATTAGATTTTGTTCTCTTATTCACATGAAGATGGAGATTTGCAGTGATTACATTCTATAAGATGTTTCACAAGTTCAATGTTCAGGCAGTTAATTTTTGAAATTTTATTAAAATAGTTGCAAAATTAATCACAAAGAAATAGGTTTACGTGTATAAACATATAAATTTTGATTTTCACTGAAATCTCAGCTAAGATAATAAAGTACAAAAATATGTAAAATTTTAACAAAGAGAGCTCAATAATTGGTGATAATGTTAATTTAACATTTCTTAATGTGATCTTTGTATTTCTGTTTCAGTTGTTTCCTTTCATTACTGATAATAGCTGCAGTGTTATATAAAATCAAACATAAATATGATCTGTACAGAAGAAGACAGGTTAGTTTACCAGGATCTTATTATGCTTCAATCAAACACTTATTGAAATTAGGAAATTAACAAAGGAGAACGTCCAGTAAGGTTCGTTTTGGCCCATAAATTTGTGCATCATAAAAACCTTTGTATAATCTTATCTAAAACTGAATTTACTCATTAAACTGCATAATATATGTAAAAATTAAGAGGTAACATGGATGGGGCGAATACTGAAATGGACAAAAACGAGTATAAATTAGACGTTTTTTGGCTGATCTGTTAGATTTTCCATTTTTAGTTGAAATTTGAGTTGTTAAAATCACTAAATCTGACAATTTTTATCAAAAAGGTAAACTGGGTCTTAAAGATATTGTATTCCAGTTTGCAAAAAATGTAAAACTTTCAATTTATACTTAACTATTTTTGAGGCCAAAAACCGTCCTTATCGATCCAACTCCTTAACCAGATCTCAAGTTATAATGCTGTCCAGTTAATTTTCATGTGAAAGTTAATACTCAAGTAAGCTGTTATTTATCGGTATGACAAAATATATCTCAAGAATTCCTTTTCATTTAATATTTGGAAGTTTTGACTTCTTGTCCAATAAAATTTGACATTAGAATAAGAGTTACATCCTATTTGTTGTCTATCAGATGCTTAGTTTTATTGTACGCCCGATAAAATTGGGGGTTTTTTTTAATAGAGAATGATGGTTGAGATGGAAGAAATGGCCAGTCGACCTTTTGCCTCAGCAACAGTCGAAATAGAAAGAAAAACAGATCAAGCAGAGAAAAAAGAAACTAATTCTGTAGATTTACGGAAAAGAAAAAAGGTAAATCTTTTAAGGAAAAGAAAAATAGCAATTAATTTTTTTAAGAACTAATAGCTCTTTATAGACCAATAGACCTTCTTACTTTATCCACATTCCTGATATTGATGCTTGTGTCGAAACAGCTTTGGGGTATACGAACGTCAATGACACAATCGTTTTAACGTCACATTTAATTGTTCTGTGACATTGTTTTTGTGCAAAAGTGTATCAGTTTACACCCAAAGTAAGAGGTTTGCAGTTACAGTGAAAGGGTCCTTTCTGAATTCTAATAAAAAGAATGAATATGGAATTTTAGAAAGAAATCCACAACCCACATCATTTTTGGACAGTGTACTGCATAATTTCTCATTAACCTGTAGGTTGGCTGATAAATGATGTGTTTGTAAACTTAGTGACAGGAATGAGAAAACATTGAATCACAACGGTAATCCAAATGATATTTTACCTGATCTGTCAACAATTTTTAAAAAGCAAACAGATACGGCCACTCCAAATTAATTAATTGTTCTTCAGATTCGCTCCTCATATTATGGGTTTAAAATTTCCAAAAAATTTACTGCTCTTTTTCTTTCACTTTTTAGAAATTTTCATTTTTATTCCTAAAAATAAAAATTGCTTGCTCGCTCCTAAAAAGGTACATAAATAAAGGAAAAAATGTTGTGTTCGCATCTGTTTTTGAGGTTGCCCTTCAGTATTTTGCATTTGCAAGAAAAATATAAAAACAAAAAATTTTGGTTGTTCACACCTATTTTATCACTAAAAAATCCAAAGAACTAGAAATAAATTTGGAGTGGCCTAAATTTAAGATTTTTATTTTGCAGGGAGGGACAAAACCAGTGGCTGTACAACCATTAAGTGGCCACAAAGCTGCAGTATTATCATTAATAGTATTATTACCCACTGGAGAGGAAGATTTTACACCCAGTGGCTCATCGGGTGTGGCTATAGCAAGTTCATTAGTTACGATGGGTGAGTTTAAATGGTTTTTTACCAAATTTTGAAAAAGAATTACCTTATTCAGAAAAAAGAATTACCTTATTTAGAAAAGAGAATTACCTTATTTAGAAAAAAAGAATTACTTTATTTAGAAAAAAAGCATTCCCTTATTTAGAAAAAAATCAAATACCTTATTTGGAAAACAATTACTTTATTTAGAAAAGAATTACCTAATTTAGACAAAAGAATTAACTTGAATGCCTCAGGGACTTATAAATGTTTCTTGATGCCTTTGGAATGCAATTTAAACAACTTGATAAAAATTACTTTTAACTGATAATTTCAAATTCCAGTTGTGAGCTCAAATCTGATGTCTTGTTCTAAAAATTCTTTTGGCTCAAATACATTAGATACAACTTTTAACGTTCTGGTTACCAGTTCTACAAATGCAAACAAGTGAGATGTTAAATTAGGATATTAGGTTAAGCAAACTTAACTGCAAATGCCTTGGATATGGGTTTTATATTTTTGAAAATTTTAACTTTTTTATCAGTCGTGAATTTTTTAGCCATTTCATCCAAGAAAATAGAAACAAGAGTTAAACCGAGAAACTACAGAAATTTTTAGACGTTAAAAAAAATAATACAGTCGAACCTCGTTGTGTTGAACTCGGTTGTCTCGATATCTCGGATAACTCGAGGTATTTACTTGGTCCTGGCAAAATTCCCATAGAATTCATGTAGTTTTACCTCTGATGACTCGAACTCGGTAGAATCGAAATCTCGGATAACTCGAGTACAAACAGAAGACGCTTCACATAAAAGTCAGTGTTAATTTACTCGCTTGTATCGAAGTTCGAGGTTGAGAAATATCAATCAAATTTCTGCTGAAATATATTTTTATTTACAATGAAATAAATTGAATGGCTTCGCTAGTGAATTTGATTTCTTGTACTAATTAACATGTTTGTTTTCGCTAGTTCTGTGACATTCCATTCCGTAATTTATATGAACTTACCTGTGTAAACAATAATGAGTACTGTTTGCGATGAATCTTGTAAATACTTTCAATTTAATTATATTTAGTAAATGCATTTTTTTTAAGTTTTCTATTTAATTTGTTATTATAAATTCTTGCACGAACATTCGGGAGCAACATTCATAGGATACGAAAAGTACATTAACCGATTTGTACTGTGCCACTACATACATATATGGTGTATTACCAAACCTCTGATGAGTCGAACCTCGGATAAGTCGAACATATTTCGAAGGTCCCTGCGACTTAGACTTAACGAGGTTCGACTGTATATAATAACTGTGATGAAGAAGTGAAAAGCTTTTGGGTTAGAAGTGTTATAACAGTTGAGTCAAAATACCTTTTGAAGCAGGAAAGCAGAAAGTAATGCTGTGCAGTTGCAATGGGATACCATGTTTCCTTTCTGTGTGAGATGTTTACAAGCTGTTGCTATGGCAGCCTCAGACATGTCTGTCAAACAAACTTCTTTGCACAACAACTTTATCTGTAATGTAAAGAACAAAGTATTCCCTTTTACAAAGGTCATGATTTGCTGTCTTTCCATCATTTATTCAATATCCTTAATTAATGGCCTTGGCTGAGGACGTCGGAGGTGCTGCAGCTATACCAACACTGCAGTATGTTAGTAACATGTAATGAAAAGTTTGTCTTCTTACTGCTGTATGGAGGAAGTAAAAAATTTAACTATGCCTTAGGTTTTATGCTGTATTGTTTTCATTTATGGAATCTGTGTTGGTACAATAGCAGTCCATTTTCCTTCTTGTTCAGTTTTATCTTGAAAGTCACACTAATACAAATTTATACTACAACACATGGTTTAAAAGGAGTTGTACTCAATATCGTTCATTTTGTCAGTCTCAAATTTGAAAGTTTTACAAATGCAATTTTTATTTGGAATTTCAATGTGTTGGCCCCTGGCATACCTGATGAAAGTTAATCAGGAAAAGAGCTTTGCACACAGATATTTTTGTACAAAAATCCAAATGATGAATGGTTGCTGTCTTTCCAGTATTTATTTCATATCCTTATTTCTTTTAAAGTAGCAGTAATTTAGCACTATCTATAAGACAAGGCAGGCTTCATAGGAATTTTTAAAATTATTTTGTATATTTGACTTCTAACTTGTCTTCATGATAATCAAATCTGAGTGACATTTTTACTTTACAAAAAGATAATTTTGTATTATTGTATGCTTCATTTTTAACTGTCTATTAAATTCTATTGAGGAAGACTGCCTAATAAATGGTACCCAATGAAATTTAATCTGCAATTAACATGAATAAAAATAACACAATACTAGTTCATGAAAAAGTAAAAAAAAATCAAACCAATTTAAAGCATATTTGCCCAAATTTCTGCTGTAATATAAAAATAACAATTTACAGTTGTCACAGTGTTTCTATTTTTGTTATTTTTGCAAAATCTTCTATCATGAAAATTAATTCCCATCAAACATCACATTATATAACTTGACTACATAATTATGAAATACAGTAAAAACAATATACCTTACAATCAGAATCTGTGAACAAAATTATGTTTTACTTACAACACTGGTATTCGAGGACAAAATAACATCCATTTCTTCAGGAAATTCTGTGTCATCACAACTCTCCCATTTCTCTTTCAACCTCTTCATCTTTTCCTACAATAAATACAAAATGCCAACAGAAAATTTTCAAGTAATGATGATAATACTTTATTCAAAAGCAACACAGCTAATAGAATATAATATGTATACAACTGTTTAGTGCGTCATAATATATATACATTATAAATTACATATTACAAATTCTTTCTGCATTTACAATATAATTTCCTAAATTAATTCTTTCACATTATGAACTGAGAGAAGTTGTATAAGTTTAAAACATGAAGGCTTCTGCCAATAATATTTCTTTATATATTTTTTCTGATTTCAGTATATTTGATACATTCTAAAATAAAAAGATATTCGTCTTCAACAATATAATGGTTACACATAGTACACACTATATTTTGTCTATCTGTATTAAAATATCTGCCGATCCCAAATTAAGATTATGATTTGCAAACGTTCAGACAGGTAAGTACAGATTTTGATATAAACAAACGTAGTAAACGTTTGGAAGCTTTCAAAATATTTCATGATTAAATTAACATGAAATTAAACACTATTAATTTTAGCTTATCTATGGCTATGCAAGAGAGGAAGATAAGAACCTATGCAAATTAACAGCAATAAGAGAAAACAATTATGGATTCATGGGATGAAATTCATTAAGTTAAGTTTTTTTTTATCAACTTGCTTCCGTAATAAATACAAATAAGCAATTACTCAGAGGGAGTTGGTGTTGCGCATTTCTGAAATCAGTAAGCATTGTATGGGACCCTTAGCCAAAGATGCATTCTAAATATCAAAAATCTGTCAAAAGTCTGTCATCATGTTGATGAGTAAAATGTGTTGAAAAATTTTATGTTTGACCATAAATGTTCAAAAAAATAAACTGTCAAACTAAAATGAAGTGGGAATTGCACAGGTTTGAATGTGATGAACATTGTATGGAACTCCTAGTTGAGACTGCATAACAAATATAAAGTGGCTGTGATCTGTAGATATTATATTTACAATGGACAGACAGAGTTAAAACAGTATACCCCTCTTCTTTAGAGTGAGGGTATTATAAGCAATTATTGATATAAAATTGTCAAAGTGAAGAAGCAGTAAATCCCAACATAAATTCTATACTTACAAGGTCCTCTTGATCAATGTCAACATCAGCATCTTGTGTTACTATGGAGGTTAGCTGTGCTGTAAACAAACACATGTATATTACCTTGACTTCAGTAGTATACATTACCAAACCAATGTTAACAAAGATAGAAAATATCAAAATAAACAAACAATTCTAATATGGGGTCCTAAAAACATCAACAGGATTTTCTCCGATGAATTATGACTTGCAGCACAATGACTTCAAAATATGTTTTGAGTAAAAAAAAATTGTGACGAAACAATGAATTTTGTGCACAGCCTATAAAAAACAAATGCATTTTTCTTAATATTTAAGTATTTACAATATTAGAAATTATTCATGGCTGCCGTAATTTGTTTCAATTTTAACATGTGCTGTCATTGTTTTCACGTTCACTACCGCTCTGGATAAAATTGATGTGAAAACAACTCCAGTCCATGTTAAAATCGTCGACAAATTATGGCTGACATGAATTATTAGAGGCATGTAACAGATACACTAACAAACAATTAGGTAAGTGACATACTTTTAGGATATTTTCTCCATGTCACTTGCTCCACAAATTTTGGGGCTGACAAAACAAAATGGATTACATAATCAACATAATAAAACTCAAGTCCCACTGCAATGGAATATTTAAACTGAATAGCTCCTAAAATCAAATGTTGCACTTAATTATGGATTATGTTTTATTGGTTTTGTTTTCTATCTCACTACCATTGTTGAGTATAATATACAGTTAAAATTTCTCTGCTTAGAAATTTTATTCTAAGAGAAGAAATTTCTTAGAACAGTAAAATTAAGACACACTGTAAAAAATTCACAGGTATCCCTGTTCAGGATACTTTATGGTGCCCCATATAGGACCCATCCCTTTTTTATGAAAATTTTCTACTTTATTTATTTTTGCTTGTGTAACAGTAGAGCACTATTTACAACACAAAATTACGATTGCCACCACTGGGGATCGAACCCAGTACCTCTATGTTACCAGCAAGCCGTGCTGCCGAGTAAGCTAAAGAAATATTCCTTTAGCCCAGTCGATTTAAACTGGCTGTAAATCTACTTGAATACAACTCAGGTAGGCCGTTCTGTCACACTTGAAATATGTGTCAATATTACCATCAATCATTAGTTTCCATTAAAACGATCAAAGTTAACCCTGATTGATAGTTATGCTTTGGTGAGGATCAAAAAATGATAAACCCCTCTGCATGTTGCATGCACCTGCACCCAACCTTGTTGAAGGCCTTGTTGGGACTCTTGATTTTTAACTTCTCTTGTTGAGATCTGGTGTAGCCTCCTTGCCATTTAGTCTACATCTTTGAATTTTTATATAGGCCAATCAACTGACAAAGTTTGCTGAAAATTCCTTGAAGTCCAGTAAGTTTTTGAATGAAAAGTTAATGTTTTAAAAGAATCTTGCCAATTATAAAAGGAGAACCTATAAAAAGAAACTTAATTGGACAGGAATGTTTATTTACATAGATCTATCTGAGTCTGTATAAACATGGCTTGTTCTCTTTTCTGCAATTTTTCTGGTGGCTGTTCATCATCTATCATGATGATGTCAGGGGACATAATTTCATCACCAAAATTACTGGTACTCATGACAGGTGACAGCATTGCTTTGTCGACATCTAGTTCATTATCTACAATAAAAAAATTTAGGTTTATCTTTATATGCTGGAAAAAGGACAAAACTAATAAAATAAAGGCAACATCTTAACGAGAAATTATACTGTGCACAATCCAGAAAATATGTGGATTGTGTCTTTCTGCATATATTTAATATTATTACTCTACATGTAGGAGTCTTTCATTAGAATTTCAATTCTACTATTTTGACATATTTCTAAAAAGGACAAACAGTGTAAATATAATATGAGAACACATATTAAACGTTTATCCAAATAATATGCCTGTCAAAGGCAGTCTTTGAAAAATCATGTGATAATTAATAGGCAGGGTTTTCTCACTCCAATTGACAATAAAGAAAACATTCAGAGTAATAATAGCAATAATATTGCGTAATCCGTGTAATATGCCAAAAGATGTCCCAAGGGTAGAAAGCACAATGCACTCCCCTCCGGATTGTGCATAATGCCTTTAAACCTTGGGACATATTTTGGCATATTACAAGGAAATCACAATATTATTAATTTTTTTTTAAAATATTTAGTGACCTCCAACTATATATATCTGGACTACCAACTACACAGAAAACATGTCTGTGACCCCTAACTACACAGAAAACCTGTCTGTGACCCTCAACTACATCGAAAGTATATCTGTGACCCCGAACTACACAGAAAACAAGACTGTGACCCCGAACTACACAGAAAACAAGACTGTGACCCCTAACTACAAAGAAAACATGTCTGTGACCCCAACTACATCGAAAGTATGTCTGTGACATCCAACTACACAGAAAACATGTCTGTGACCCCTAACTACACAGAAAACCTGTCTGTGACCCTCAACTACATCGAAAGT
>JAULBM010300892.1:0-14821 GCA_032357055.1 Geukensia granosissima
TATATAGTGCAAACATGACAAATACTCTTAAGAATGGAAAAATACAATACTTAGAGAGATTTTGTGTATGTTTTTTTATGGGACACATACTTTTATGCACACTTAAATATATGGGACATGTACTTTTTAAAAAAATTATGACAGAGGGACATAAACTTTTTTTACATCGAAATTTTATTTTGTACCGGTCCCACCCCTGTGATAAATTTTGCCCAGTCCCTTAATGAAACATTTGTGGTAACTTTCCCCTATATTTGTTTCACTCACAACACCAAGAGAATTTTTAAAAAAAATGAATCTTTGCGCCAAGCGTTCGATAATTTACAGTTTTACGTCAGCAAATCTTGCTATAAGAAAGAGGGGCCTGGGTGGCCGAGTGGTCTAGGTAGTTGATTTAAACTTACCTGTACATATCACCTATACGGCGGGAGTTCTCGCCAGACTTTGTACCATACAAAAACGGGTTGAGTTTAACTCGCATCGCACGAAATAAGGTTTGTCAATTACCTGCCCAAGGTCGGTGGTTCTCTCCGGGTACTACGGCTGCCTCCACCAGTAAAACTGACCTCCGCGATGTGACTGAAATATTGTTGAAAGTGGCGTTAAACCCCAATCAAACAAACAATATAAGGAAGAAATTATGAGGGGGGGGGGGCACGGGAGGAACCTGAGAAGGTTGTAGACTTTTTGGTTAAAAAGGCAGAAACCGCTTTATTAAGAAAATAGGAATAATGGCAAAATTCGAGGATAAAAGAATGTTGAATTTTGAAAAAAAATTAAGACAGGATCCAAAGATTTTGACAAGCCCACCCCTATAAACAAATAGTGGTTGTTCCCCCCAGGAGCCCCGGGAGCGGTCACTGCCAGGTTTTAAACTGTGGTGAAGAACACTCACAAACTAAATGATATAGTGCAAACAGCAAATTATTGTGTTCTTCTTACTGAATATTTTGCAAGAGTAAAGTTAGAAAATAAGCAAATTCTCCAAAAAAGCTTTAAAAGCAATACGTTTGCATTCAAAACTACTTACTTAAATTAGCGAAATTAATGACACAACATTCAAACGTTTACAATAGACATTTTTTTTTAATTTCGGTAACTTTAAAAAAATTGAGAAAATGACTCTAATAAAAATAAATATTCTAAAAAACGGTCCTACTTTTTTTAATAAAAGTAGTTTTGCCCGTTTTTTAACATTCAGCTGTTAATTTTACAACCGATGTGGTTGACGTTTTCTGGGCCCAGTTGTTCAACACTTTCAACTCATGGTTAAATTTTATATTGTAGTAAACGCCTGTACAAATCAACCAAATTTAACCTGTAGTTAAGTTTAACTCTTTTTTTAATAAGTTGAACAACTGCATGGGTCCTGGTTATACGACAACAAGAAGTCAGATATCTTCCACAAACAGTAATTAGACATACAATTACTCACAAGTCCTTTCTAACGTATGTCAGTTGCGATCACTCGTAACACGACCTTTTGTGGCTAAAATCAAACCTGAATTATTTTGATTAACAGTTACAAAATATTAACAAATTTACACAACACATAAAAACAATAAAGAGAATAAAATAATGTCTCCAGGGAACCATACATGTATATTCATGCAATTTGTCCATATCACGATAATTATAATTTCGATAAACAGGCACTTAGAAAGTGAATTTCAATAGCAATTAATCAGATCAATGTGCCCAAAAATGTATATCAAAACAGATTTAAATATTTGTATCGATTTTACAACATTTAACATTTTTCATTAAATCACAATAAATATAAAAAGTAAAACACAAAGCTAAAGATGTCCTAGTAATTTGAATTTCAGCTTATTATTATTGTATTTATTTTTTATATCATTATTACTATTATTAATACTATTATTAGTATTATATTTTTAGTCCGCTTTTAATTACAATAAATAGCGCAACAAATTACAGGGTTATATGAACATATTACAATGTAACGCTACAAATTGCACGGTTATAATTGCATTAAAACAAGATCATTGGAAGGGAAAGGATTCTTTTCCTCTCTTATTATATGCAAATGTGTATTTCAGCATTTATCAACGTTGGAAGCTTAGGATTGACCATAGGTATTCCAGAATACAACGAAAAACTTGGAAGTCGACAGACCACGACAAATAATTATCTCTCTAGAACATTCAACACACTAGCCAATATGAACAGACCCCACAGTATGCGGCTCCCCCCTGTGAAAAGTAAAATCCGACCCCCGGGATCAATAGGACACCGAAGCATGTAAACATTATGGGAAAGTGCCTGCATGATCTATTTTGAAATTTAAAAACATGTTTCATTTTTGTTGCGTTCAATATTTGTCATATGTTTGTTGAATAAAAATAACTTATAGTGTTATGAAATAAGAGTCACATTTACTATTGTATACAAATAGTTCATATTTGTTAAATGCAAAGAGGATGGCCTGATATCAAGGTTGATAACTCTTGAAATTAGTGTTATGTTTATAATATACAATCTCATCAAAGCTTTTGAGAGGATTGAACACAATGAAATCAATGAAATTAGATTTATAAACACGGTTAATACAAATATACCAATGAGTTTAAATAGCTGTCCCTTAACATAGATCCACCACTCCATGGGTTCTTTAATTTATTGCTATACGTAACGAAAAAGGAAGATAAGCTTTATTTAATTAAGAGACATTTAATTATATATGGTCAGCTCAATAGATGATCATGTGACAGAGCGTTCTTTTGCATATTTGTTGTGTAATATGCTGATCGTGACTTTCTGGCATATTATTCCATGTTCTTTAAAATAGAAGAACGAGAAAATTCGAATAAATCTAAACATAACGAACACACGAATTAACTTGACACGTGCAAGCTATTGTGAAAAGTGACCATAGGCAGACAGACTTTCTAAACAACATTTCAAATCAAATAACAGGAAATTGGATCAAGTCGGTTTCTGAGCCTTTGTCATTGATACCATGTTTGAAAACGCTTAATTAATTCACAACTTTAAAATCGAGTTTTTTAATGTATAGCTAATGTATTGATTATAAACTCACCCTAGTTTTTGTAGGGTTCGTGTTATTTCAGCTTTAGTTTTCAGTGTAGTGTTGTGTTTTCTATGTTTGTCTTTCATTTCATTTTGTTGGCCATGGTCTTGTCTGTCTACCGACTGCACAACTTCTGTCTGCCCCTTTGGTATCTTCGAATTCCTTTTAAGTAAATAATAAACAAATAAATAAAAATAATATAAATGACAAAGAACTCACACCCAAATAGATCATCGTTCAAAATCAAAAGGTTGGAGAGCCAAACCGGACCATACTGTTTGTTAGCAAAATAACGAATATGCATTATTTTTCAAGTAGTTCTATTTAGTTTTTCCCAGTCTAGGACGGCTTACTCAATATAACCAACTCCAACCTCATAGAATTTTAAAATAATCTTATTCAGCTTAAATGTTTCATATCTTGACCAATGAAAAAAATATATTATAAAGTGTTACACAAATAGGGTGCAGTAATGATCTACATTTGACAATGATTCACTATGACATCTGCACCCGAGGTCATTCGCTCACCTAAGTTATATAAAAATATTGCTTTTGGCACCATCTTTCCACGTCAGCTTATCAAGAGACAGAGCACAGTACATTCTATATTGTTGCGTGTAGATGGCATTTTTCATTTTTGCAGGCAAATTTATCCCAGCTTTTCATGTATATTGTAATTTCTACTCAATACAGCCACATCAAATCAATTTATACAAATGTCTTAACTATGTGACAATTCTCCATTATACCCCACTGGATCTCTAAAGCTTCGGATGATACGAGGTTAACATGAAATCAATTTATACGTCTGAAAATTAACCTAACTGTCTTAGGGATGAATTTTGTATCTGAAATTTTTTGGTATCCCTTCAGTGAAAATTGAACTTACGCTGGTGTGACATATTTGGCTTCAATCGCCTAGGTTTAACAATTATATCTTTCGGTGAGGGAATCATGCCCTTCCACGTCAGCGTATCTAGAGATAGAACACAATAAAATCAGTTGATACCCACGTCTTAAAAATATATAACAATTCTACAATTTACTTCTTCCACCGGATCTCTGAAGCATGCGATGATACACGGGTAACATGAAATCAAGTATAAACGTTTGATAATTAACTAAACTGTATTAGGGAGGAATTTTGTACCTGCAATTTTTTTTTCCTTCATTTAGTTCGATTTGAACTCACGCTGCTGTGACATCTCTGGTCTTTATCGTTTCCAGCGCCCTATTTAACTAGGCTATAAAAATATATGGCTTCCGGTTATCAGGTTGTGCCTTTCAACTTCAGCTATTCAAAGATAATGCACAGCTAATTATGTATTGGTGCGTGTAGATGGTAATTTTCATTTTTGCAGGCAAATTTATCTCAGCTTCTCATGTATATTGTGAAGGATCTCTTACTTCTACTTGCTACAGTCACATAAAAACAAGTGCACAAACGTCTTAAATGTGTGCCAACTCTACAATACACTCTCCCACTGGATCTTCGAAGCATCAGATGATAAAAGATGATAAAAGGTTAACATAAAAGCATTAAAACCTAATAGTGTTAGGGATGAAATTTGTACCTGCCATTTTTCTGTCCTTCCCTCTTTTTGGAAATTTCAAACCTATATCATAGAAATATTTTACTATTTTTTCGTCAAGAAGTAGAACCTAGTGAGTAGTCCAATAAAAAAGAATAAAACAGCGCCCTATCTCGATAGTTTTCAGGTATATAAAATGTTCTTGGTGGGGAAATTTCAAAGGAAATTTTTAGTCTTCTAAATTTTTCACTAATCAAAATGAAATAATATCAACTTTTTAAATGTATGAATTGCTGCAATAAGATGATAAAGAAATTTTGCTATTACATGTTTAGTCATAAGTTACTCCACTAGGGCATTCTACGGATCTTTTGTAAAACCCCGCTAAGAAGGTCGTCTCCCTTAGAGGCTTTTCTTTTTCCCCATTTGTATATTTAATATAAAAGAATATCAAAAAACGAAAGTAGTTTCTGCTTAGTAGAGTTTGAAAGAACTAAGAAAAGCAGGACGTGCAATTTATTTCCTCAAAAAATATTTTACAACGCCCGGAATAAGACACTGGTAAACTTAAAAATATTAAACGAAAAAAAAAAGATTTTAAAAGAAGTTATGTTAACCTTTGAAGCTAAAGACTTACTGAAGAATCACAGTAAAGTTAATTAAGCAAATCATTTGTTAAAGATCATATTAAATGATACCATTATGTGCACATCTCAAATCATAATTATATTAAGCTCATAATGATGTCAAATAGTGGAAACAACATAAAATACAGTTTTTTACTCGGACAGATATGTTCCGGTGTTAAACATTAAATTGTAGTTTGTGAACACTTATATTGAATCAAAGAATCGAAACCCTATTGGCAATATCAAAGTTTCTGTGAACGAAAGCACAGAAAAACTAGTTGATTAAAGTCGTCTAGATCTTTTGACCTAATGAACGGGTTTTCGTTAATTTGGTCAAAGAAACTGCGGTCGGCTAATTTTAATCAAAGTGGGTTTAATTTTCAATATAAATAATTGAAGTTGAATACCTTAAAACCTACTTAAAAACCATAGCCCTGACTATGGTGCTTTTCAAAATCAACTTTAATTTATAATATTAAACAGGAATAATGCACGTGCATTTGCGTTTTTTTCTTATATTGATCCGATCAGAATGCCACCAATAAATCTTTACAAGGGAGCAATAGACAGTTGCACATCAGTATAAATAATGTTGATTTCCCAATGATGTTCTCCGATCATATGTTTACCAATTTTGTACAAAATCTGGTGAATTGTGTTATATTGGGAACTTGTTGGAAGGAGTAAGTTCTATCAGCAGTTTTAATTTACGTTTCATGAACTGAGTCTTTACCATTTTGGCTACCCTGTCTTAAAGCAGTTATAAAATCTGAAAGGGGGATTAAGAAAAAGATTTTATTATCTTACCGGTAACTAAATCGGGTGTTAAAAATATCCCAAGTGTCGTTATTTGTCACGAAGCATCCGTTATTTAACGGATCCGTAAAAATCTATTTAGCGGATACGGTATTAACGGATCCGTTAATTATGCAAATGAAGCGTAACGTTGTGTCGGGCGTTTTCATTGGACAATGGTATGAAAATTTTTCATACCTCAATCGTCTATAAAAATAATACAGAAACATGTTAATGAAATGAATCATTCATATCTTAAAAATGAAAGATAAAATTCCGTTCGGCCAAAAATTACGTTCACAAGATTTTGTTGACTTACCACGCTTGGCGAAAATTAGGTAATGAAAAATTACAAATAAAAACATTTAACTTTCCATTATTTTCAATAAATTCGAATAAATTTTTGTCCAGTCAGCTCGGTTATTTCTATAAACCAAAATGCTAGATATGATTTTATGCTATTTTTAGCTGCTGTGTGTTTTTGTCATGCTTTGTTTTTGGTGTTTTCCTCGAATTGCCGTGGGCATACAACTGGCGCACTCTTTGGTTTTCTCTCGTTCAAGAAATTTGCATTTAACATACCATTTTGTCCAACGCATCTAAAACTTGGTCGCAAGTTAAGACCATCCTGATAAATTGTCAGAAGGTCACAAAACATCATGAATTTTTATGACATGTATTACACATGTAATTAAAAAAAAACAACAGTGATACGAAATTTAGGACTTACGTTTAGTTTTAATTGATGTAAACCGGTCTTTTTCAAGTAACAACCCCAAATTCAGGCAATTCAAAGTATATGTCATTCGAGTAGACTGCATTAACGAGATTAACTGACTACCCTAACATTTTTTTCGACTTTACTGTAAAAATATCGTTTTTATGGTGAGAGGCGAATGGTCGGACATAATAAACATTTGACGTGCTAGGAACGGACATTTGATGATTAAGAATGAACAACCAAAAAAAAAAACTCGCCAGCTTAATTTTTCCATTATTTTTAAGAACTGAAATGGACTTTAGGATACACATGTATTCATTTATGTGTATCCTAAAATTTTATCAAGCACCATACAAAAAATTTTGTATTTCAATGAATTGTTTTATAATTTCGGGAAGATTTGTTTCATTTGATTTTGGGTCTTCTCCGCAACAGGCTGTGATTGCAAATTAGAACAACCGATACGGAAAAATAAACAGCTGAAAATCCGCGTTTTGTCGATCTATATTTATTTTGCTATATGTCGCTTAAAGCTTTAAGTTAAGTATCATATTGCACAGCCGAAATGGTATTTGCTAAAATCACAGAAAAACATGTATGAACATTCTATCAAACAAAAGATTTTAGTATATAAAGCGTTAAAGGCAAGATTATACATTTACATTCTCATAGATCACTTACATGTACCTGACAACATTTTCCTAAAAATAATCTTTTTTTCGTTCAATAATTTTACTATACATTAATTTTAATTTTCTATTTTATAAATATTTGTGTCTTCCTCTTTTTTACGTTTAGAAACGAACCATTTTATCAAAAGTATACTCGTGGTTCTATATTAGTTAACTACAAAAAGCCTCAAGATTAGCAATAATTAAATAATTTTAATAGTGTTCAGTGTATAATAAACAATTTCTAAGATATTAAACCATAGATTTCATTCAAGTGCTTGTTTAACGGGTACGATAACCCAACGTTAACGGGTGCTTCGTGAATAAGGTGATAAGCATGATTTGTTGTAAATGTTTATTTCCACATATAGAGAAAGAACATGTGTAATTGTTATCGCCTTCTCCACAATGCACTTAGGGTCCTCTTGAACCTTTTATAATGTTAACACTGCTGGCTTTGATGAAGATCTTACAGCGACTTGCAAGATGAAGACAACCACTAAAAGCGCTGCTCACTTAATGACTTATGATACATTTGTCACTGGTTGACCGTGAGACTTTGGGTAATTAATTACACAACATAAACCAGTAATATCGTTTTAACTATATTACAAATATATTAAGGCAATGTTACACATACTATTATGCCACAATAAAAGACAATGTTTGATTCAATTCGATTACCAAAAACAATTCAAAACTCTAAATTTATCATCACTTATGTCTATTGTGTTAGCTAATATATTTTAGATACTTGAAAACTTTTACCCAAAAATAGAACGATAGACTTACTTTTAATCTGGGTTTCTTAGTCCCAGTTTTAATGAATTACTTTATATTTGACCTTATTCAACTATTTGCAATGGTAAAACATGTATACCTGTAAATACAGAGCTAAGATTATGGTTATATTATGGTTAAGATTATGGTAAAACAAGTATACCTGTAAATACAGAGCTAAGATTATGGTTATATCCCTGAGTAATATGATTGAACTGGTTGCGGATTTATATATTAAAATCCTACGGTATATCCTTTTCTGCAGTATGCACTTTTTTACAACAAAGGTTAAAAGATCCGTCAAATATAATCTGCATCCTTTTTGTAAAGCATATTTCCTATGATTAAGACAAATCACCTCTGCTCATAAAATCATTCACTCGAATTATTTTTACGACACATCTTTAAATTTATCTATTTATAAGTGAACAAATTGTAAGACTGTAATTAAAATTAATTTAGAAATATTGATATAAAACATCCCCTTAAAATATGGAAATATATTGCATCATAACCGCCTTCATTTGTCCTCTGAGGTATTATTGCAATGCCATAAAAATAAGTGACAGATATACAACAAGTACATCAAATGTAAGGCAAACAAATAAATCCAGAGGGTTCATTTATTGTTCATTATCAGGGGTCTTTGTGTGAATAGCCGTATAAATTTGTCACATATCTCAGAAATAAAATTAAAATTTGACTGGAAATAGAAAGCTGGGTTGTTTTTGTTGACTGTTTACATTGTGAACTTGTTGTAAGATAAGTAGCTATGTTTTCAATAATGTACAGTAGGCCTAAAAAGCAAAGACCGCCTATAATTAAGAAAATGAGCCCTTAGTTGCTATTCAAGTCCGATCATATTTGATTTACTGGTAATTGCCCATCAAGTATTGGTTCACAAAGTGTTTGAAAAATTCATTTCGTCTTTCTTTTGTGCTTTTACTGTCATTTTTTAAGCTTAAATGGTCCATTTTATCAGAAACTATTACTTTTTGAGTTTTTGAGTGTAGATTTTAAAGTCTGGAATGGTTACATTATACTAATTGCTTTTTGAAATAAGTGTTTCCAAGATAAGGTTTAACCTCATTGTAAGCGAAAATTATCGATTAATGCAAAATTTTGGATTTTTTTGCTCTTGTAAATGTTGGTGCTACTGCTACACAATGAACTAGCCTTGGTTGATATCTTGCTGTAGGTGTTTGCAATGCGCATCTGCAAGGAATAGTTTGGACCTGAAATGACCATCCTTGAATTGTATGTGTTTGTTTGGACACTTAATTTTCGTGGATCACCTTGTTTAATATGTGTGATAGGAGTCTGAAATCACATTTTGTAGAAAATGGAAGTTTTTCATGTTCACGTAAAGATAAAATGCATGGTTTTGATATTAATCGAATACGAAGAGAGAGAAAATCACAAGTAATAATTGATTAACTTGACAATAATACAGACTGCTGCATGAGGAGACAATTACTCGTAATGAACGGGAACGAAAGGTCATGCAGGACAAATGCTTTAGAACGCAGTCTTGCATCGGCTGAGACAGAGAAAAGACAACAGTAAGAGAAGATAAGCAAGATGAAAGCAAACGATGACAGACCTGAGGACGATAAGTGTAATCTTAGACAGACTCGAGAAGATGCTGAAAAACAGATATACTAAATTAAAACTGGCTCATACTAAATTAAAACTGGCTCGCAGATCTCTAGAGGGAGACTTCTAAAGGTTTAAATTATTGTTGACTGACAAGGAAACAGAAAATCAGGTCTTTCTAGATAGAATTGAGACATTGAACAAACAGATTCAGGACCTTGACAGAAAAGCCCAGTTTCTACAATTAACAATAGACAGATTATCTGTATATCCAATACCGAGGAGGATGGTATCCAACAGAAAGACAAGGTTCAGTCATTTAAAACGTCTTTATCAGACAATAATGCTGCTTTAAACGAGCTTCAAGAACGAGTCTCTCGTCTGCAGAGAGCTCAGACCAGTAGTAAGCATGACCTTTGAGTCTTATAGGAGTGACTAGAATCCAAGAAGCAGAACTGTGGCTTTCTTGAACGTGTACAAACCCTAAATGGTAACTTAAAATGAGGTCAGGAGGGCAGAGGTTGAAGGTTAACTTCGACAGTCGCATGATGATGGTTAAAAGGAGTTTGAAGATACCAAAGGGGCAGACAGAAATCGTTAAGTCGAAAGACAGACAAGACCATGGCCAGCAAAATGAAACGAAAGACAACATAGAACACATAATACCACACTGAAAACTAAAGCTGGAGTAACTCGAACCTTACAAAAACCAGGGTGAGTTCAAGTGCTCTGGAGGGTAAGCAACTCCTGCTCCACTAGTGACACTGGTCGTGTAACTCAGTAAAGCTGGTGTATAGTCACAATCAACCGGTATAAGAACGGATTTGTATTTATGACAGTCGGAAGATATTCCATTGTCATCTGTGAAATTGATATTTCGTATTGGTCAACCAAATCAGGATGGCGACCGAAAAACTTTCGGGGTGATGACTCTAATCATTCCATGAGAAACCAAACAGAAGACGGATCAGAAAACGAACCAGATGACAGAAACTGAACAAGACAAACAGGAAATGTAACAAAAGGTCACCAACTTGTCGCGGAACCTGTCTACAGTGGAAATAAAGAAAACTGAAATGGAGAGGGCATACATCAGACTGGAGAAAGACAAGTCTGCACTCAGGAAAAACATTAGACTATGATAAACGTGAAAAATAGAAAATTGAGGATATCGCAACACAACCCTTATGAACAAGGAATCTTTGGACAAATCTTTACAGCGTTTGGAGTAGGACAACATTGACATTCAGAAACAAGTACAACAGATCCAGGCACTCCTTGCAGAGGCAGAACAACATCTTGCGCAGGGGCTTATTGATGTTCACAAGCCATAGAGCGGAAACAGATATGGAGACAGAGAAACTCCGAACAGTACAGATGCAGACAGAGAGAATGCTAGAAACCAGAGAGAGAGCAAACAGAACTCAAGGGTCGTTAAGAAACTATTGCTTTACTTAAAAATCAATTTGCAACAGAAATAAGGAAACTCCAGAAAGCCATTTCACGTAGTTTTCGTAATGGTAACGAAATCAGAGAAATCCGTTCTGTGCTGAAACCCTCTCTGGTTAATGGCACTAGATCCTCTAATCCTAGAAACGGAATCCGGAAAGCTGGACGATTCTTTACATTTCCGTATTATTTATAGAACCCAACTCGAGGTCACTTCTCATTAACATCAACGCCTACAATGCGCCGAGAGTCCAATAGCACTGCGTAAAAATACTGAAATAATCTCTTTTCATAAAAAAAAACAAAAAAAAAAAACATCCTATTGAAAACAAAACAAAAATTTATTTTTAAGACACATCTTGAACTTTAATCTATTTATTCTTAAACAAAAACTTGACTGCAATTAAAATTTAATAAAGAAATGTTGATAAAAAAAATCACTCTGAAATATGGAAAAATATTGCATCACCAAGTTTTATACGACATGACAAATTTATTGCCGTACCTGTAGAACAAACTTAAGCCAATGCCAACAATGTTTTTTGTGTAAATCACAATACATATGTATACTGCTTTGTAAAGTAATGGGACGTTAACAATTCACTTGGCAACCCGCCGTACTCTCCGACAACACTTTGAAACGAAGAAGGAAAAAGTAAAGTAGTCATTTATTGTTATTTGTTCACAATTTTTGCATGAGATTAAGTCGATTGTCGTATTTTATGAATAGTTTCACATTATTTATTTCTGGGCCTTTTAGAGCTTGCGTTATGGTATGGATTCTTATTCATTGTTGAAGCCCTTAATGACCCGAAGAATTTCAAATTCTACTGTCATTTGGTGGGTAGCTGTCAATCTCCGAAACAGAGACTCCTAGCTTCCAGTAAAACCTCCAGTAGTCTGACGAAGGAAGTATACTATGCTCTCTGTTTCGGAGATTGGGTAGCTGTCTCATGGACAATCATGCCACAACCCCTATTTTTATGTTACAGTCCCTTTCCTAATTACTGCCAAATATTATATCATCGAAAAAAAACCAATAATTCACAAACGAGCGTGTTTTTAATAGTGAAAAGACGACATCTTATCCTTTCATTTATCCAAATAACACTGTTTCTTCACGGCGTAGCAGCCATTGTTTTCAAATGGGAGAAGAAATAGAAGTAGTCTTTTTTACTCCGGATTGTGTAAATAAAATGTCATTTAATAGGCATAATTATTTTTAGTCTACAAATCCACTTCTTAATTTCTATACAGGCACAACCCAATGAAGTAATATTTTAATCATAAGATTATTTCTTCTTATCAGTGTCGTATCCGTACGGAAGTGACAGATGTATGACGTCTTTACCACTTCAATTATAAACTTAATCCTCGATTAAGTAGGTTAAACTTGTCTTTTTTAAGTTAAACTGTTATAATCTTACATAGATTACCTGAGTTAATAAGATTTTATCATAAAATGCTGCCGTTTCATAAACGATCACTAAATTAACTTGCAAGTAAGACCATAGAAAATGAATGGAATAGTTTATGAAACGGGGCACAGGTTTTTCTGAAAATTAACTGTTAAAGTAAATTAATTCGTCATAAGCTGAGTTACACAAAAATTATCTGAGATAGCAAGGGTAGTCTTTAACAACGGATAAACCGTGTTTCTCTTAGCTGACTCTGATTTAATTTAGCTTAATCTGTATAAATTAAGTTTAAGCTGAATTATCCGTAAGGACATGAATGTTACCAGAAACACTGCATTTTCCCTCAACTCCCAAACCCTCCATTTTTTGCTAGGACCGGGGAAGTGAAGGGTAAGAGAGCCTGATGCGGTTAAAAAAGTTTAAAAATTAAATTGGCAAAAATATTTCACAACTGGCACTAGACTATAAGACTGGACCAAATCACAAATGCGTTCCAAAAATTTTAAAGTTAACATTTTTTCATTAATGATATGTTTTGGGGACAAAAAATTTGGTGCCATAGAGATGTGAGGTGCACAGTGAGCCATCCTAGCCCACGGCTCATTATAGTTGTTTTGAGTTTTAAAATGACTTAATCTAGATTAAGTAAATTAAATTGGGATTTTCTGAGCTTGAATGAGGTTCTAATTGAAAATATTCAACTTTCTGAATTACAGAAAAATAAACCGAGATAAACCGGGATATTCTTAACAAAAAATTGAGGAAAACTGTTATTTTTTTACTGTTAAAATTTTTTCCTTGAATTTTCTGAGAATTTCAAGGTTTTTCTCAAATTCGCAAGTTGGGAAAATACAGGTTTTTGTAACTTAACCCCGTTTTAAGCTCAGAAAAACTAGTTAAAGCTACTTAATCCAGGATTATGGCGTACCATAAATCATGTACCTTTTTTGAAATGGAGCCATTAAATCTTGTAAAAATGCAAATCTGAACCAGACCTCTACTCTAGAAAAGACCTTCTATTTAAATCTTTTTTTCTAGGATTAGAGGACTTATACTTTTGTATAACTATTAGGCACCTACACCTCTAACTCGTATTGCCACAGCATGCGCAGATATAAAAAAGAAGATATATAGAGTTTATGTCAGAGGCACAAGCAGAACGGGGACTTTACAAATCTAGAGGTCTCCTTTACCCAAATATAAACATGTATAGCTAATCTCCCCACTGAATTGCTATTAAGGATCTCTATGGTAATCTTCTTTACACATTGAAACTTGATACACCTAGTGAGCATCTAGATAGGACAGCCCTTACTACAAAAAGCAGAAGTGTTTTAAAATTTACCTATGTTAACAAAGGGAAATCTGTGGAAAATGGGAATACGGCCAAAATCTTTAAAAAAAACTTAAAACAAACGAGAAGACCAAATTAGGGTAAACTTTTCATGTTTTTCACGTTTCTTTTTAGTTTTTTGTATGGTCTGTGTATCGTTCCGTCTTGTTTTTGCTCTCTTGCTGTTTCTGTCGACTTTACCCTGTTTGCCTAAATCGTCGGTTTTTTCTCGATCCCCTTTGAGTTGCGTATACTTAAAGAGGATTTATATGTAAGAGTATAAGTCAGTACTCAAAACAATGTCGGCGATCTGTTAAAAGTTTTTTGACACGCTCATATATATAATGAGGAATAAACTCATTAAAGTTTTACTTCTCCGAAATTCACTAAAAAAAGATACTGCATATATTTCAAAATCTCAACCATCTTCTATTAGTGCAAAAAAAGATCTAAATTTAAAAATATTGTGCCTTCACATTATAAGTTTAAATGCACAAAAATCTTTTCAGCAAATTTGCCAATTTAGTTGTATGTAATGAATGGAGCAAGGACATTGATAGCGGTCAATACAGTTAATTTGCTTATTTTCCTCTTAAAGATTTGGCTGTTTGCTCTGTGAAAGACCGAACAGCTACTTTCAAGCTGAAGAACAGTGTTAAAATTCCCGATATATATAACATCTTTCCGAACTGCACGTCCATCATGTAGACGAAGTTCGACATTGTGATTTAAGGAGGTTCGTGTGTCTTTCGCCATCTTGGATCGCAAACTTGTGGTATTTGACTCTGATTCTGCGCCCATGTTTCTGTTCTTGGTAGTGATTTTGTTTTGTCGTTGTTT
>JAULBM010300903.1:0-14819 GCA_032357055.1 Geukensia granosissima
AAAAAGCTTTAAATGTAAAAATACTAAGAAATTGATTAATTTTGTGCAATATTTGATACTATTTTGTCGATTTTAATATAGATCGCACAAAAACCTCACAACAAAACTTTGCACAATTAGAGATCTATCAAGTACAAATTTTTGGTAAAAATATCTTCGTGATGTTTTTGTGCGATAATATCTATTTTTAACAAAACACTTCCAAAAATTACGCATTTTTGCAGAAAATGTTATATTTTTGTTAAAATAGTCAAATGTACCCTTTCGTTTTGTCGAAATGACGAAAAGTATACAAGAAAAATTAATGAATTATTAAAAGTCGATTATTAAACAGCTTCTCAAGATAACTTATTAATGTGTCACAAAATCTAAAATTTGGACCAAATAAGGGGCTTAACGTACCTACTCCTTTGCCATGTTAATTTGTCCATCATTTGAAGGAAGTTGAATATGGCTTCAGTTGGAAACTTAACGCGTTGGCTAATCGCAATATTCACAATTAGATTATGTAGATGAGCAAATAGAATATTTTTTCACACATTATAGAGAGGGCAGATTAAACGATAAATACAATAAAACATAATCTGGCATACCTCCCAAAAATTAGGTTGACAGCTATTTTGCTTCCATTTAACATAATCAGCCGTTGATGCCTGTGACGATAGAGTATTCTCCCAATTAAAGCCCATCTTGGCAGCAAATCTCGATGCTTGAAATACACGTAAAGACGATTGAAAATCAACATAATTCTTTTATTATTGAAAATTTTGTCAATTCTGAAAGACAGACGGGACCTTTACGTGACTCAAGAAATTTGCAAAACAAGTTAGAACAAATGAGCTTTAGTCTGTATCAAGTTATTTGATCCTATCAGTCTTATCACAAAAGTACTGTAATACGTTAGGACACTCACTGCGTGCTCCTTTAGGTAATTTCCTAAGCGTACCAGATGAAGGTTAATATAGAAAGACGCTTTTTACGCATTGTAATTAATGCATTTCCAATCGTTGTTCTTGCATTTATTCCACATTCTTCTTTTAATAAATATAAACATACACAGTAATCGTATGCCTTCTCATTTTCGTTTTCAATGCAATATGATAAAATTAAATCTATTAAACTATATTTGTACAAACTGTGCTGTAGCTTCGTCATTTAACTCAGCTGAAAGTGGTGACCTGTATTTTACTATTCCTACAGGTATTTATTTGACAGTAAAGCAAAAAATATTTTGTAACATTTAATAAGAAGCTTTAAATCTTCACTTGTTATGATTTTTTGGCTTTTGTGTTTAACTTGTTTTGACTTTTGTGCAAAAAAATATGTTTTCGTTGACGTATTTCTTTTTTGCAAATATTTGTTACTGAGTAAAACTGATAATTTATAAGATAAAAACAGTTAAGTTAACATTTTTATCATAACAAGGTTACCTCTTTCACCAACCAGGAGAGTATGCTTAGTATGTTCCATTACGGCTTTGGCGACAGCTATGGCCGGCCTGATGTTTGTCAGACAGCCAACGGCTCCAACATCCATAGATTTTCTGTTAAAATGAAAAATCATTTTGTGGAAGATATTGTAGAAAAATATCTTCTGTTAGACAATTCTGACTTCATTGAAATTTGACATTCATAATGAAAATAGAGTATATAGGACGCTTAACACTTGCTCCAATACTTCTGTTCGCTATGTGATTAACGTTTAACAAGAGGTAAAATATCACAAGTCGGAGGAAAGGTAAGAGCACGTAGAACACGTAGAAATCAGAAGAGGACAGGAGACAATCAAAGACAATAGACAGAAACCTTGAGTCATACCAACCCACTTAAGATCTTAATATAATCTGTCCACTATTAGAACTCGACCAATGAAATGGGAGGATTTTGTCCCTCTAAACTTTGAAGAACATTGTTCTTGATAGGGGATTATCCGATTGTTCAACAACATTGTAATGAATAAGTTGTCATTAATGCCTGAGATCTTGTTAACACCTCTGTTCATTTTATTCTTTATACCAGTATCACAAATCAGTTATTGGTAGTTCAAATGTGAAAACTAAAAAGGAAAATTCAATTAGATTGCAAATGATATTTGCATTAATTTTAAATATTTGATAAAAGATTACATCCATATTGTTTTTTTTGTTCTTGAGACATACATTTCATGCATGTTTGTAAGACCATGTAACAAATCAAAATGAAAAAAAAATTTCAAATCAATATTACAGATAACTTAAAATTAAGAACAAACAGTATTAATTCATTTTCTGTTAAATCTATTTATAGGATGGAGGTATGAAAAAATATTAACTCATTTCTGTAAAATATCATATGCTCTGATGTTTGAAAATCGAATGAATGCTCAGGTTACCTTAATTCTAAATTATTTTTGTCATTGAATTATTTGATAGATTTGCAATTGTACAATGGAATGATTAACATAGTTCATTACAGTCATAGACCGACAAAACCGTACCATTCCGAGGTCATATTGCTATATTCAAATGAAAATTTATCCCAGATTCTAAATACATTTTTATCCCACTCCAGAAGCAGAAGCAGTACTTTTTTATATTTGAACAATTATCTAATTAGGACAGAACAAAAAGACCACATCTTCTTACTCGAGTGTTTATACAATGTAAGTATTATGGCGGTTAAAGAAGTTCCACACATTTTATGCGGAACAATAGCTCCTTGTTAGTTTCTATACTGATCAAACTTTTAAACTGAACTCAGTCAAATAATAAATAAAGCAGAGAATATCTTGATCACTTTACAATGTTCTAAGAACATGATGTAGCTTTTCTGTCAAATGTGGCAAACACAAGCTCAATAAACTCAATAATGTATAAGGAATTCGAAGATTCTGGTTTCAAAGAATTAGAAGATACCAAAGGGGCAGACTTTAATCGTTAAGTCGGAAGACAGACAAGACCATGGCCAACAAATTGAAACGAAAGACAAACATAGAACATACAACACTACACTGAAAGCTAAAGCTGGAGCAACACGAACCCTACAAAAACCAGGGTAAGTTAAGGTGTTCCGAAAGGGTAAGCAACTCCTGCTCCACTAGTGGCACGCATAGTGTTGCTCAGTAGTCAAAGCCGGTGTAAAGTCACAACTGGTATAGTAATATATGCACTATATACACTTACTGGTGTATATCATTTATGTAGACCTGATAATCATATTTAACAACAGTTATACGGTGTAAAACAAGTAATGGAATCATTTGCACAGACCACTATTACCGGTATTTATCTCAATGCATGCCCAGTCTTTTATTTCCCAACAGTCATGCTATAGTGTAAAAAAATACCTACCCGTCCATTATCATGGCATCAAGCGTGGTATTTCCAGATTCGTCTGGGTTTCCTCCATACCCAACAGCACCGCGACACTGCGCAGCCTCGCACGCGCTGCATCCGGCAACAACTGCATCCACAGCGCTACCATGGTTTACAGTCATCTCCTGCCATGCTGAAGGAGTAAGTAAAACTTGTTCAATGTACTGCCAATAAAAACTAAATGTCGTCTGCTTTAGAAACTACTTTGAGCTTCAAACCGGCGAAAATGAAACAGATATTTGTCACTGAGCCATGCCCATGCAGGTGACATAAATGATCATAAATGAGCATTAAATTTGGGTTACTGGGATGTATATTGGAAAGATACAAGATATTGTAAATTCCTTGACTTTTATCTTTTATTTTTTGTCTTTGTGGCTTTGTGGCGTTTAATACTTCGTGAACCATGTATTCCATTACGTAGAGTGCCCGAACCCGTAAAAGACGTACAATTAAAGAGTGTAATATAACGGCATACTACACGGTCAAAATTTTGTTTAAATTACGAAAAAGTGTTTGTTTTAACATTTTATAATTGTCGTTAAGACGTCATAAGGTCACATTTCTGTTACGTGTATTAATTATCGTGATTCACTCTTTTTTGCAATTTCACTCTTCAACAATCACCATGATTACTGTCTTAATTGTCTTGTAAATAGACAATATTAGTATATAGATTTCTGCATTAAAAACTGTTGAATGTGATGAGCGGAAAATATCTATTGCTATTTGCCAATCAAGCTGATTTAGGAAACTTAATACGCGAAAATACAGTCGGTGTATACGTTCTTGAAAATATTAACAAATCAAAACTAAAATGTTTTAAAAATTAATTAAATGTTATATATTTTGTCAACTGAAAAGGTCTTTTTTAATGTATTCTCTGCTAAAAAAGTGTTAGGTTAGACGTTGAATATCCATTTTCGTCATCAATCACGGAAATGATACCGATCGTCCGCATATCAATTAATAAAACGTGTCCGAACAATGCTTAATGAAATATAATCGCTTACTTTAACCTCAAAATGCTCATTTATAACAAGAAATCATATTACATAATTTTTCTAAAGTTTACTTGGGCTTGTATTAAACAAAAAATTGAAATCTTGTGATTTTTATTACCAAAAACACCTTTGTTTACATACCATTAAATATTTTTGACGTCTCATGCCCAAGTAAGAATATAAAATTTTATATAGGAGTTACTCAGCGCCTAGAAAAATATATCAACTAAGTCGTGCCAATGTTCTCCATTTTGGAATAAATTCTTGTTGTTGTTGTTGTGTTTGGTAGGCGACTTACTATATAAGTAATTGCGCCTTTAAACAATCTAATATATATATATTTATATATCATTTTTATCATCATTGAAATGACATTTCTACTTATTCTTTTGGCGAGTTTTTCTGTGAAAATTTGTACTGTTATCCTTATGAATGATTAATAAAAATAACTTGATTCTAAATTCAAATACTCTCAAAAACTTCAAAAATATTGTCAGTTTTTCTCTGTAAAAAAAAACCGCCCGCGTGATCCGAGACTCGCTGACCTGTTTCTGGTTAGCTGTTTGTTGATATAAATAAAATCATTCTAAAATTGCTTTACGAAAAGAACTAAAACATTTAACATAATATTAATAGAGATTTATAGTCTTGATTCTTTTCTTTAGTTGCTTGGTCAAATATATTCAAAACTTTTGAAAGTACTTTATATTTTTTAATTCGTATCCATCGACCAACACGCATTTATGTCATGTGAAATATATTTATCTAAATTATCCTTTTGGAATCAATGAACATATTTATCATGATCACATCGAAAAAATATGACAGTCATTGCCAATTATTGTTTTGTGATTATTTGTTAAGCAATATTCTCCTCTGAAACTACTGTGCTAAAATGAAAAGGTTAAACTTAAGAAAATAATCGCTGCTAAAATGAACTGGCTGCACTTAAGTAAATAATACAAACTATTTTGAGATTTTGCTCAGTAACAAGAAATGGGGCATTTCATTTTGGCCTGTTTGATTTGAGTAGTATCAGTAATTTCTCAATTTGAGGTGTTTTGTGCTGGTAAATTATAAGCCAGACACTTAATAATTTCCAAATTTCATTCCTTTGTTTGAGTAATAAACATAGTTGTTGACAAGAGCAATATGTTTTGCTCATATATAACACATTCTTGCCAATTCAGTCCAGACCATATGTATTTTTTCATTGTTTTCAAATCTCATTAATAGACAAATTTAAACAAATTAAACACCGCGTTTAGACATGAGGACCAAAAGTTGACGTGAATGTCTTATTTTTGTATGTAAACGTAGTGCATACTGTGGTATTTCCAATTTATCACAGATGGTTATTTATATACTGATCAAAATAAAACAAATATGAAAGAAAAGCAATTTTTACAGTTTTTAAAATTTTTCCCTTTATCAAATGATGGCATAATTAAAATATTTTTAGGTTATTTGTACTGGTTATGCCTCATTTCCTCAAGTTAATACAAATGCATCACGTCTGCCTAAAATTAATCATACTTTTGACATAAGAAACAAATTTCTTACTCGTATTTTTTGTTTTGATTCGATATCTAGAAAAAAAACATTTAAATTAACCACCATCCATACATACCTTAAATACTTCAATAACTTCGACATTGTAAATGACATCCCGTTTAAAGTAAGGAATCAGTTCAGGTAGATTGGGTATTTTGTTGTCTTTAGGAACTTCCGATTTCTTGACAGCTTTCCCTCGAATTACTGTTAGAAAGGTTCGTTTTTAATTAATTTGTGATCTGTTTTTTATATGTATAAACATGTGTACAAATATCAGCTTTAGGGAAACTTTGGTTTACCCCTCCCTGATCTGAAAAACTTACTCCGAAACGAACTTATGCAAGATGATTGATTGTTGATTTACATGCAGTGTATTTGTTACGTTACATGGACGTGTATTCAATAGGTATTCAAATTAAGTATTCAAATGAGAAGAAACTGAGCTTTTTCTCCCGCTATTCGTATGAAACTCATACTGTACACGGACTTTAGTGGAAAAGATCTTTTAGTTTCACATTCCACAAATAGAAAATGTACTTGAACGAAATATTTAAAAAAAAACTGTTGACTTCGTTGATCCTATCTATCCTATTACGAATACTACAGATACTGCTTGACAACCCCATTGACTTACGTCTAGATATCATTTTAAAATGAGATATGGCCGATTTTCCCACTGCAAACTTTGCGTTCATATGTAGCAACATTCCAGTCGTATGAATCTCACTGACTAATTCAGAATTCGCCTTCGGTATGGATGGGGTTCATATTTTTTAGTTGGATAGTTTATCTGTTGGTCTGTCGCCGTGGCGTTGCCTATCATTTGACTCTCATTAAAACTTATATGATCTCTCAACCAATTTAACTCAAAAACAAATTCGATAAGATAAAAGTAATATTTTTGTTTGTTTGTTTTTATGATGCTATAACGATAATATTTACACAAAGCAGTTTTATTCAGCCAGAGAAGATTTGTTAATCTTCAGATTTTTACTTAAAAACATCTTACCAAAATCACTTCTACAGAAAGCAGTCTGTAAATGGCCTCTTGGCATACACGAACATCCAAATCCTGTTTCTACAGTCAGTACCAACAGCAATAGACTTATCATCAACGTCATCCTTTAATGATATAATAACTACAATAATGCAAAAATTATATGTGACATATCAAATATATTGCAATACACATTATTAAAGGTTTGGCTCCATGAAAAAACTTCGTGTATTCCGATAAATTACCTGTTAATGTAAATCGGCAGTGTGTCACAACAAAAATTAAATTAGTGGATTATATACGTTGTAGATGCTATCATTTTTGACTGGAGGCATTTTAGTGTTTTTCTGGAATAATTTGATCTCAGCTGTTACCAAATGTACTATCTAATGGCAGATTATGTTACCAATTATTTTAATGTCCAAATTAGTAAATGGTTGTCAATACCATTACTGGCAACTTGTAATCATATAATAAGTTAGACATACAAGTTATAGTTATTTGGCACAAAGTCAGTCTAACAGTGTAAGCATTTGATTTTCGTTCCATCAACGGGACTCTCAACTTATGCTGCTTGAATCTTTCACCCTCGCCCTCGACCACTTTGCAAAACTTTGCTATAATATGAAATCTAGTTTCATTATATAAGTTGTTTAAACTAAATTCCAAACCCATGAAAGTACGGGAAAGGCTTCATTCCTTGTACGACACATTGTTGATGTCCTTTACTATGTATTGGTATTGAGGCTGCTGTTGAGAGATCAATTCTTGAAAGACTTGTCCAGAATCACAAGATTAACCTTATTTAAATAATACGGAAAAACAAATATTTTGAAAAAAACTGTGTCGATGCCTATCCTATTTTACTAAAAGTCCCCGTTGGTATTCACCAGCCAATCAACAGACTTGTCTGACATGAATTATACCACAGATTGCTGTGAAGATATTTGCCTATAAATTTAAATTTTAACCCTCTGAAATTACGGAGGAGACTTCAATTCTTGTATTGCACATCGTGAATGACATAGTGTATGGCTGCATTGGGAAAGAATTTTTTTACCTATGTGAAAATTTTACAATACATATTTTAAAATGTTGGATTTAGTGGGTTTGTTTTTATTATTGTTGTTTTGGTGATACCGATGTTATCCACCTCTTCCTTTGAAGTTATATTATGTATCGGTTGCAGATGTAAATGTTCGTTTGTAACGGTTGCAGTGGCTTCTACATGTTGTCTTCATTGCCAAGCAAAAAAAATTATTTATTACTCTGCTATTGGACCAGTGTCCATGTCGTCGGATTTGGCGTCCCATTACTGTTTGTTTGGATCTCTGACTTCCTATATTTTGGTTCTAAACCTATTGAAAAAGGTTGAGTTTGACTTGTCTGACATGAATTACTTAACAATGTTTTACAGAAATATGCTGCGTTTGTTTAAATTCTTAAGCACTGAAAATACGGAAAGGCCTCCAAACATATTGCACTTTGGGGTTGTCCCTGCCGATGTCCTATTTCAATTTGTTTGAATTTGAGGACTTCGGTTCTAATGCTACTGATGAAAGGCCCGGTGATACAACATTTAGTTAATTGCGAGAAAAAAACAAGATGAGTTTGAATCCCACCGTATAAAGTATCTGCGTAGTTTAGTAATAAGAGTGTCAGTATTTGTATTCATAAAAACAAGTGTAATCAGATTCATGGCTACAATCCACCACAATACGCTTTAGCATGCCTGGTCGCCATTAAGGCATTCTTCTGTAGATGATCAAACTCTTTTGTTGCAGGCTTTAATTCGGTTGAAAGGTCAGCTCGACAGCCATCGTACTACTATGATGACAGGAACGCTATTCTACCAAATCTGTTTCACTGCACATACACAATTCGAATGTGTACAAAGGGCAATATTTGTACTTAATTTAGCAAACATCGAATAAAAAAAACATTTCTTGGCTTTGTTTTATCTTAAAATGGGCTCATTATGTGACATCTGAAAACGGTGATCAAAGCATTCGAAGATACCGAAGGGGCAGATAGAAATAGTAAAGTCGGAAGACAAACAACAGAATGTCCAACAAAATGAAACTTAGAACACACAACACTACCACTATTTTCAAAATGCGAGTCGTAAACACGGTTGATTTTTCTAACACGCGAATGTGATTTTTGTAACCAGCAGTATTGCGGGAAAAATCAGACAAAGACAAAATTGCAGGAAAAATATACGGAAATATCTAAAAAAAAAGTAATAGGTGCTTGTAGTATGTTGTCCGATTGCGATATCTGTGAATCAAATATTTTTATTTCATATAGCTTGATCGTATTTTTATAGCTAAAATGCAAATGCAATAACAAACAATTCACGTGAGTTTATTTTACCAGGATATTGGTCAGTGTATTTGAATTCTAAGTAACATAGAAAATACCAATATCCAAGTTCAGGTATACTAACATAAAGAGAGGAATGGAAAAAAACCGAAGGGCCAGACGAAAGGGGAAAGTCCACAGACACGGCAATCTCGAGATGTGGCATGATTGTCAATGAGACAGCCACCCACCAAAATGACACTCGGACTTTTGCAGGTCCCATTACGGCCTTCAGTAATGAACCGGAGCGCAGACTATAATGGAAGCTCCGAAATTCAAAATGTGAAATTATTATCGACCTAATTTATTGAATACGTGATGACCGATACCCAACTAGAAATGACTAATCAAACAACGAAAACCACTGGACTACAAGTTCCTGACTTGGGAAAGGCACATTAAGTATATGGCGGGGTTAAACCGGATGGTGAGCGCTCAACCCTCCTTTAATTAGGGACAGTGGTGTTACAAAACAGCAATGAAAAAAACACTATAAAGAAATAGTTGAAATGGATCTTACACTTGAGAGCAATACTGAAAACCTCGTTGTACAGACGTGATGTTTGTGGTATTTATGTAATTTTGTTTCTCAGTCCATATCAAGCAATTTAAAGCCCATTTACATCATTTTTGTTCAGTCCAGCTTTTAATAATAACAGGCGTCGCTTCTTATTAAATCAGACGTCGCACTGTCAAAAATCAGCAGTAGCAATGAAGAAATCGGAACAAAAATCAAGAGTAGCGTATAAACAAGAAAGGTATACTCTTTGGGTATTATTCTACGGATTTGAGTAACACTAACGGGCTAATTTATACGCCGTTATAGAAATAAATAACAAACAAAAAGAATAATATCGTATATTGCCTTTAAAACTGCCTTTTCCCTTTTTCTTTCTCCTGGGAAAAGAGCTGCAACATGCATGGCGATAATTGTACTTAAATTGCCTACCGTTAAATAAATAAGGCGGACAGAACTTGCATTAAATGTTACTAATAATATGGAGTGCCAGAATTTGTATTTCCCTTCCTATTGTAGTATATTTGGTCAAGAATCTAAAAAAGATACTCTGTTTGTTTATACAATAAACCAGAATACAAAAATCACATTCGCGGGTTACAGACATCAACCGTTATTACGATTCGCACTTTGGATACAGTGACTATACTGAAAACTAAAGCTTGATTACCACAAATACTACAAAAACCAGGTTGAGTTCATGTGCTCCGTAAGCGTAAGCAACTCCTGCTCCACTTGTGGCACCCGTCGTGTTACTTAGTAGACAAAGCCGGTGTATAATCGCAATCGATGTTAGTCACAACCGGTATATTCACGACAGTGGGAAGATATCCATTGTCATTTGTGGAATGGATATTTCGTACTGGTCAACCAAATCATTATGGCGACCGAAAAACTTCCACAGTGATGACTCTCATATTTCACTGAGAAACCCTTTGCTCAGTAGCTTTCTTGTCAGCTTCAACCCTCTACCAATAAAATCCTGATAGAAAGCACAAGCCCTGGAGTAGCGTATCAGCTCCGTATGCAGGTGCGACTGGAATGTTGCTAGGCGTGAACGGAAAGTTTACAATCGGAAAATCAAAGTCCCCTCTCTTTTCGTTAAGTTTTTTTCTTAACCCGCCTATACTGTCCATTTCTAAGTGTAAGTATAGGTATAAGGCAGACCTTTCTGCTTCTGTAGTATCTTGGATTTTTAATTCAATGGGATAGATGCGGTCAACATAGTCACCAAATTTAGAGTTATTCAGAATTTAGACTTAGTCAGCTTCATACGAATAAAGAATTAAATCGGGGAGAAGGGGTGCACAGTTGGTCGCCATTTAAATGCCGAGAGTCTGTTGAAATACACGCCCGCCAAATATTACAAGAATGTTGGCAATCAGGCAATCTAGCATTTTACAAATGTCATCTTCAGAGTACTTTAGTAAGAATCAGATTGGTTAATAACAAAATAATGTTTGTCCCTCCACATTGGATTCACGTCACCTCTAGAATGGATTGTTTCACAGTTACTCTGGAGACCGTTTTTACTGCTGATAAATAACTGTCAGCGACTTGGAAAGAGATTTTGTGGAGCATTTTGAAGACACCGCACTGATTTGTTCATTATTGAAGTGTCATGATTTAGTAGAAAATTGGCCAATTTTACACTTCATCCCAAAGTATTTAAAATGTATCTTTGGAAAGTTTCAGTGACGATTAACCTTACTCTAATAAATTACTTAAGACAATAATTGTAGACAAAATTTGAATAAAAAATTTTGACCTTAAAACGCTGTTCAACACTTTCGTTATCTACATTAGGACTAGAAGTGTTCTGTCAATGTGTTAACGCTCTTTTATTGGGTATTAATGAGATGAACTAATAAGAATCCTTGAGTATTTTCTTCCCTTCGTAGAAGAGAAATTCTGATTTTACCGATTGGTTCACTCTTCTTTAAGCCATCGTTTTGTCAATCGTACGTTCACTCTCTTTAAGCCATGGTCTTATCAGTCGTACGTTCAATCTTCTTTTAGACATGGTCTTATCAGTCGTACGTTCACTCTTCTTTTAGACATGGTCTTATCAGTCGTACGTTCACTCTTCTTTTAGACATGGTCTTAACAGTCGTAGGTTCACTCTTCTTTTAACCATCGTCTTATTAGTCGTACTTTCACTCTTCTTTTAGTCATGGTCTTATCAGTCGTACGTTAACTCTTCTTTTAGACATGATCTTATCAGTCGTACGTTCACTCTTCTTTTAGCCATGGTCTTAACATTCGTACGTTCACTCTTCTTTTAGCCATGGTCTTAACAGTCGTACGTTCAGTCTTCTTTTAGATATGGTCTTATCAGTCGTACGTTCACTCTTCTTTTAGACATGGTCTAATCAGTGGTACGTTCACTCTTCTTTTAGACATTATCTTAACAGTCATACGTTCACTCTTCTTTTAGACATGGTCTTAACAGTCGTACGTTAACTCTTCTTTTAGCCATGGTCTTAACAGTCGTACGTTAACTCTTCTTTTAGACATGGTCTTAACAGTCATACGTTCACTCTTCTTTTAGCCATGATCTTATCAGTCGTACGTTCACTCTTCTTTTAGACATGGTCTTCTTTTAGCCATGGTCTTAACAGTCGTACGTTAACTCTTCTTTTAGCCATGGTCTTAACAGTCGTACGTTCACTCTTCTTTTAGCCATGGTCTTATCAGTCGTACGTTCATTCTTCTTTTAAACATGGTCTTATCAGTCGTACGTTCACTTTTCTTTTAGACATGGTCTTATTAGTCGTACGTTCACTCTTTTTTTAGCCATTGTCTTAACAGTCGTACGTTCACTCTTCTTTTAGACATGGTCTTATCTGTCTTCTGTCCTTCCCTCTTCTTTTAAACATTGTTTGGTTCGTCGCCTGCGGGAACCTGTGAAGTCAAAAACGAAATAAGAAAGAAACGAAAAGCTAAGCAAAGAAAAGAAACGAAACGAGAAGAAAGCAACATGAATGAAAACACGAAAAACGAAAAGAAAAGAAACAAAACAAAACAATAAAAAAAGAAAAAAGGAAATGAAAAAATGAACGCAAATTCGAGAAAGGTTTTCCTTTAACACTGAAAAATGTGTGTGGGGTGTGTTTATTTGCGTTCATGCATAATATATGTAATTACGTTTGTAACTTTTGTTACTTATCACACAAGCACACAAACAAGCAAGCATACACACAGAAGTTCATTTTTTCCTTTACTTATTCGTTTTGATCTTGTTTTTTGTTAGGTTGATTCTTCAGAGACGTATAATATGTCTGTTTTCTTTTTTTTTATATTCATTTCGTTTCTTTTCTTTGCTTTTCTTATTTTGTTCATTTTGGTTTGTTTTCTTTTTCTTTCTTCTTTCTTCTTTTAGCCAAGGTCTTTTCTGTCTTCTGTTATTTTTTAATCATGGGCTTTTTACTTACCGTTTTCGTTTGTTCTTTGGTTGTAATCGAGGCATTATTTCGGAAGCTACAACAAGGCGTAAACCCTTTTGCTACAGATCGTAATGAGAGGTCCCTGAGATACCAGCTGCTTACATTAAATTTCCAGTCCCTACCCAGACAGTCCCAATTTTGGCATCATGTGACTATTAAATTCCCTGGCCTTACCTACAGCTAGCTAGCTAGCCCTTTTATTATATATTTTCAGATAACTTGTTCTCGTCCTGTGTATTCATGAAATATTTGCCACTGGACATTTTTTGTCAGCATATCAACTGTTATTACAAACATGCATTAAATTGAGTATTGTGATGGTGTTTTTTATCGTTGACGTTTACACTGATGAGTTAAAGTCATCCTGACGTCAAAGCATTACTCGCTCATCATTATAATACTTATAATATTTTCCAGGCCCATGACGTAGTTTACATTATTTTGCTTTTTGCTGTTTCTAGTCAAATAAGAAAAAGCGAAAGAAGGAAACCTAAGAGCCAGACAAAAGTGAGGGAGTCGACAGCACGGCAATCTCGAGAACACGAACAGGACGGAGCAAATATACATCTAACACTTAAAACAAACAAACACTAATCAACAATGCCGATCCCACTAAACCAGGGGTGAACTCATGTGGTCCTGAAGGGTAATCAGTTCCTTCCTCTTTAAAGACACCCGCCGCATTGTCTTTTTTCAATCCTGTTTTCTCATTTCATAATGATCATAATCTCAAGGCGAAGGAGGCGAGAAGCCTGTTTTTGGTTTACTCTGCAACTTCATAGAAAACGGTCAGTCTTCATCTGTGAAACGGATTTCATGTTAAATTGGCTTGTTTCATGTGAATTTATACAATTAAGGTAAATTGAACATAAAAGATTGGTATAGTACCCTATGGTTTGTTTTTTGTTGTTGTAATAATAAGTTCACGTTGTTTGAATCTATAATAATAATAAAATAACAGCGGAAAAATTAGTAAATATTTCACTTTGTAAACATAAACAATATATTTGTTTTTAAAATTTTCGTTTCCTTAGGCAAATACGTAGTTTTTTGAGCGATATACGCATTTGTTATTTATTGATTACATACGTTATTGCGCACAGACTGTGCATAAATTTGACTATTGCAAATACATTATCTTATGCATATACAGTTACTACATGCAACTCATTTCGCGTAGAGCCTGACCTTGAATTCGTCTAATTTTCAATAATTTGACTATTAGGAATACATAAACATTTGCATAAGCAGTTACAACATGCAACGTGCTTAGGGTCTGGCCTTGAACTTGTTGATATTTAGTAAAAAGGCGATATTTGTATTTTGGGCAACTAATTTATTGTCTAAATTTCAAATAATTTTGATTGTCTTTGTGCAACAAAAAAATGATAAATTGGAAAGATTGGTTTTGCGTGAACTTAGTTATCTAGACTCTGTGATAGCGGAAAAGTCGTCATATTCGTGTTGAACTAATTTCGGACATTTGGACTATTGATTCTGGCATTTATTCATATCCAGCTATCTCTGTCTCACGTGACTTCGACGATTCTGTGTTTACCTTTCTGATGTTGTCATATTTTGCTAT
>JAULBM010300914.1:0-14818 GCA_032357055.1 Geukensia granosissima
GACGGACGGACGACGGACGACGGACGCAAAGTGATGACAAAAGCTCACATGGCCTTTTAGGCCAGGTGAGCTAAAAATCTCTAAGAGAAGTTGTCAGTTTTTCTGTGTCTTATCGATTTCAAAAAACATTCATAAAAGAAACTTGACATGCTAAAACCATAAAAAGGTTTATCTGATGAAAAACGTTTTGAAGTGCGGGGGTTTATAAATTGGTAACAAGACATGACTATTTATGTATATTGAAATGACTATATACTCTTAAATGTTTCAACATTGGTATCTTCAATAATTGTTAAATATTTTTGTAAACTTTAATTCTAATTGGAAAATTCAATATATAAAGTCTTTCATGTCCATAATGGAAGGAGCATTTCATTATGTGCCATGATTGAGATAAACTAAATGTATAAACTAGTTGTGGAAATGCAATTTTTTGCGGTATATAGAAGGTTTCTTATATAGATTTTAGAAACTGATTGTGATTAACACAAAAAAGCAAAGATTGCCAATCCTACCTATTAAGTCTATGTAATTATCTTTCTTTATCACGGAAATCAGACATAGAGAAAATCAATTAGGCATTACTCGTGTTTGTATTCATTGGTTAATATGGCAGTCTCAAGGCAATATATTTTTCCAGTGGGAAACACTTGGATCATTATTGCAACACAAGTATTTAGCAAATAAATATTGAACGCTCACTATAACTCCTTCCCTATTGGACTCGTAAAACGTGTATTCTTTGATCTAATAAAAAAAAATTGAGCGTAAAACATTAAAAGCAAATATGTGATACCAAAGGGACCAACGGAAATTCCTAGGCAGAGAACTACCATGATCACGGCCAACAAAACCAAATAAAAGGCAGCTCCCACAATGAAATTTCCGACACCAGAGAGAAAAATATCGTTCTAAAACTGTATATTTTGGTTCAAAATTAGGTAAAGTTACAGAAAAACAAAGAGGTTGGTTGGTTACCTGCGTTACGACAGAAAGAGTCGCTGAAAACTCTCATGCGTAAAAACATTTTACGCGCTGAAAACCAGATTTTTACTTATCGAAGATATACGTTTTCCTAGCTAGATGTAAACACTTAACAACTGGTTACCAATTAACAAATTTAGGTTTCCTACAAATTTTGAATTTTGCAACGTTATGCAAATTTGAATTTCATATATTTCTAAGGAAACTCTTGTCATGATCAGATTAGATGCTTGATTTTCATTACGCGGGGCGAAGTAATATCACTCATTGTTAACCTTTGGTTTTGACAAGACAATCACGTCGTACAAATGAGATGAGAAACATAACTTTTTTAAAGGAATTTGATGATACCGAAGGGGCAGCCAAAAATTGTTGAGACAGAGAACAGACATAAAATGACCTCAGGAAGCCAAAAAACGGTTCACAAAACACTACAAAGAAAACTAAAACTTGTGCACCTGAACCTTTGACACAATGGTGAGCTAATACGATCTGGAACGGTAAGAGCGGCATCCGTGATGTAATTAATACAATTTTGAAAAATTTGAGATATTTTGGGGGGGGGGGCTTTTTCATTTTTATTCTCTATTGACCTTTATTTTAACTTTTTATTTTTGAGGTTTTTTAAATCTAAACTTTACCTAAATGCATGAATAAAGTTTTCAGATTTCAATTTAAAAATGATATTTTCCTACATTTATTTGTGAATCTTTTATTTTAATGACAAGAGACTGGGAAAATCACACTTTAATTATATGCTTGACATTTTTGGACGCACGTGCTTCCAACTTGACGAGTCCAAGATGTTTTTGACGCGTCCAGGACGCGTATACGCGGCTTAACGAGAACCCTGCTTGTTGTCGATAAGATATCACAACAGATTTTAATACTCATGATGGTTTCATTAAAATTAACCATTCGACCTATAAACTACGAGGATTCTAACAGTTACACTGTTAATGACTGCATCCATAAAATCGAGATAGGTAAATCTTGAACTAACTAGATTGTGAAAATAATATCGTAAGATTTTCTCTTTCTATCAAAATGAAGAAATGGGATAAATGTCGGAATACTGCAATCCAACCACAAGAAACACATGAAAACTTGCAATTCTAGAGGTTTCCACAAGGCATTCAACAAGGGTGGAATACCACTCTTTGTGAAAAGGTCCACATCGCCTCAAAAAAACTAAGTTCAGATAGTCATAAAGTACCGTGATGAAGGTATTGACACTTCATCTGTATGTCATTTATGCAATAGATATAGCCAAAGGCCAAAATGTGTAATGGGTAATGTTATGTTGGAGGTCAGGTCAGTTCGATTTAGACGGTAAATCGGATGAAATCAAGACCGTTAAATAGAGTCACAAAAGTGTTGAAAATATTTTTTACTTTGTCAATCAAACTTGGTCTCGTGTGGATAAAAAAACTGTCTTGACATTCGACATTTTATCTTGGATTTAATGATTAATTAAACATTGGTTAAAATCAAGTCTTTATTTTTAAGAACGTTAATGTTTAATTGACTTGCCAAAACTGAACTTTCATTAAGACCATCATGTCTAACAAAATGAAATGACAAACATAGAACACACAACACTACACTGAAATCTAAAGCTGGAGTAAAACGAATCTTACAAACACCAGGCTGAGTTCAGGTGCTCCGGAAGGGTAAGCAACACCTGCTCCACTAGTGACACCCGTCATGTTACTCATTGTAGTAAAATCCGGTTATATTTCATTTCTTTTGGGAAGTTCAAGTATTAGCTGATTGGTTATGTTTCTTGTCTAACCATAAAACACTACCAGTTTTTTTTAACAATCCGTTTATATAAATTCTCTAACTCTAATACCTTTTTCGTCAGAGGATAAACAATACAATGACTATTACCATACAATACTTAAATAAAATATTAAAAAGAAAACATTGCGAACTAAGGCAAGAGTAACACGAACCCCAATAAAATAAAACCTTTCAAATTCTTGGGTCTAAATTTTGCATAACGACACTCGTTCTTTGGCTTTTGAACATTTGTTTTTGACCAGAGTAAGATATGAATCATCCCTTCCAAGCATATATTCCATCTTATTTCTCTTAAATTTTAAAATACTACAAGTTGAAATGTATATTTATTTTACTCAATTAAATTAAAAGGTCGTGCCGCGAAGTAAATTGATAGTAAAATGTCTTCTCCGAGCAAAGTTCTTGAGGTTTTTTCCATTAAAATGGAAACGATAACTCTACTGTCTTAATGATTCAAATATTTTGAATAAATTAATAGACAGGCATTGAAATCAGGTTTACATAGAACAATACAACCATTGTCTTTTACAATAAGACGAAGTCATCGCCCTCAACGATGACTGAAGGTTATTCATTCCGTAAACATAAACAACATTCCCGAAGGGTTGTTTCAAACGTTATCACGTCAACAGCATCCGGGGGATTATAACAAAAGTTATTGAGTACTTCCAGCTTTCCTCATAACTTTAAGCTATATAAGAATTTATTACATTGTTAAACAACAACATGTATGCAGCTACATGTTTCTCTGATTGCGTATCTTTAATAACGTCAATTCCATAAGGCGTGCTGTATTTGATTCCTAAACTCAGGCAGGTTACGATTGGTCTCCTTTGGATGCTTATTTTCCTTACATATACGGTTACATTGTATCACATAAGATGCATCCATATGAAATATAAAGAGATATATCTATAGTCTGATAACTAGTCTAAGTATTTTGCCAGTACGTCAAGAGTGAAGACTATTATGTATAGCACATACCTGACGTCACATTCAAAATTGTAATTCAATTATTTTGAACACTGACAGAGACTTATACAACGAGGAAAAATAATATGGCCTTTTTCCACTTCAAATTTGCGTAATGTTACAGCAAAAATAGTTTCCGAGCTTCTTATACATTACGCCTCTTGTTTTAAGCATTGTTGACAGTATAAGGTGTTTGTAATATCCCTTTACATTTACCATATTAACTGAATGGTAGTTTTTTTTCAATTTTATCACAAGTGGCATTGTGTATGCAAATTTTACTAATAAAATTTAAAAATGATATAATCTTCAAAAAAATCTCTATTTGTCATGAATTATTTTAAAAAATCTACTTACAGGCTCTTGAAGAACGTATATGTTTTTTTGCGGTTGCTGGACTTTCTGGTTCTGGGGAAGATGGTGGTGTCAGTGTACTTGCTCCAGATCCCATCTCTGAACTATGAAAATAAAAAAAGAAATAGAAACGACTGATAAACTCTATCCGATTGGAAGGACAGGTTAATTGAAAAATTTGACTTTTTAAAAAAATTTTGGAAATTTATAATTAATTAAGTTTTGAATAATATATGAGTTCTTATATCAAGTTCGACATTCTAAATATCACTTTCATTAAAAATTTATGCAGAAACATTGAATGGCGCAAATCAAACTCACAGTAGCAAAGTATTTTACAGAATGTTAAAAAATAAGACAAATGGCAAAATGTGCTAAATGAAAGATACATCAAGCTGAAATAAATTAGAATCAAAATAAGCAAATACCATCTAGTTCACTGGTATACTTGGAACTGAAAAGTTTATACCCCTAAACCTTGCTGTAAGGATCTGCTAAAATTTTGACGAGGGACATTAAGATCCAAAATGATGCAGTGCTAAACGATGAAGAATACATGTGGAAACCATCCATAGAAAACTGCTTTTTTTGGTTTTTTTTGTTGTGTATGTCCGTCGGGTCGAATTTCTGGATAAAATAGCGATAATTTGTGTGAAAATCGGCGTTAAAGGCAAGTTCTTGAAGAAATAATTTCCCCAATAGGTCATGTCAAGCAAAATTGAAATAAACTTTTTAAATATATACAATTGACTACTCACAAAAATTCGGGTTAATTGACAATTTTTAGAAAACGGCTCTACTTATAAACCAAATACTGGGTTAAATAGCCATACGTAGATAATATTGACTCGCATGGATATTCTACACTGGACGCTTAATATACAGCGATTTCTTTTATCCAATTGTCAATTCAATAGGAGTATTATACAACAAAGACCCAATTTAAGAAAAAACACCAACAATGATCGTTAAAGAAAACGGACTCCTTTTGAGGGCATGGGCAAATGTTAATCAAAAAGGGAGTAAACCTGTGTAAAGGGATATAACTCTCATAACATTAACCAATGTTTAAAAAAATTGTCTCATATCGACATGTAAATAAACAAACGAATTTTCGTGTAAGGTGTCTTGGAACTGAAAATTTTATACCCCCAAACCTTGTTGTAAGGATCTGCTAAATTTTTGACGAGGGACATTAAGATCCAAAATGATATAGTGCTAAACGATGAAGAATACATGTGGAAACCATCCATAGAAAACTGTTTTTTTTTTGTTGTTGTGTATGTCCGTCGGGTCGAATTTCTGGATAAAATAGCAAAAATTTGTGTGAAAATCGGCGTTAAAGGCAAAGTTCTTTAAGAAATAATATCTCCAATAGGTCATGTCAAGCAAAATTGAAATAAACTTTTATAAATATTTACAATTGACTATTCACAAAAAGGAGAAACCTTTTTCAAACATTGATTTAAAACTTTTAATCAGAAACATTTACCATGATCCATGTAACTGGCTGCGCCATGCTTGCGTTTAAGGCAAATATACCTGCGCTGAAAAATTGTTCCGGATTGTCGCTTGGTTTGCAATCTCGATTTTTATAAATTGGTTAATGATTGATTCTAAGAAATATATTCAAAATATTAAAACAATTATAAAATATAGCAATCTGGTTTAGCAGTGTACTTTCTCAAAGTGGTGAGCATCCCTTAGGGGGTTGCATACAGCTGGGGAAAACAAAGATATAATATATTAATGTACAAAATTGTTTGAAGATGATAAATATGGTTTCGATATTCTTTTCATTTTGGTTAACAGTCGAAAATATCAATAAAAATTATTTGATTAACATATTACGATGTATTATATAAATATTTGCTAGTTGAAAAAAAAAAAATACTTGAGAAGGAAATCTTATTAAAAGAATTGATTATTTTAATGATTTTTTTTCAAAAGTTTTGACGATGTTAAAAAAAGAATATTTAACATATTTTGTTTAATTTTCGAATTGCAAAACATACTTGGAAGCAACAGAGCGAACATTTAATTTATCATAGGCGGGTTTCTAACAAATTAAATGGTTAGGATGTAGCTCACAACTAAGGCATCAGTTCACAACATGATAGAAAAATAGAATTTCATTTATTTATTTGCTAAATCTATTGCAGATAATTATATGTCAATATTGTTTCAAGTTTTTTTTACTGTTGAATGCATCAATGTTAGTGGTTATATATTAAAATTGAATTGCAAATCTACTTAAGCCTTACAGAATTGATTTATATGCACTATATAGTGGTGGTTTTCTTCAATATATGACATCATTTGTCCATGTAAATATAATGCTGTTTTTGGAAAAAGAAATTCTTTCATATAAGACGGCGGGCTGCCGCTACTGACAAGGAAGCTATCTTTCCATTCTGAGCATCTTAGGTCGCCTTGTTTTAATAGTAATCATGTTGTGTTAATTTTCATCTATAAACTGCGAATATTTTAATATGTTATTCCTCGCTCAAAATGTATATGAAAATGCATTCATTTACCTTTTTGTTAGTAAGTGAAATGATGATATAAATATTTTTAAAATGTGTTCTTGTTTTGGGGGTTGGAATAGAAATGGGAAAATAGAATCCCATGGGAATTGCTGTTTTCCAATAGGAATTGTCATTTTCCCACGAAATTAGAAGTTTACACTGGGGAAATACAAACTTCCCAAAAGAGATCTATTTTCCAAAAGGAATTTTGGATTTTCCCTTCACAAATTAAATCTCTTCATGTGAATATAAAATTTCCAAAGGGAATTGCATATTCTCATTGAATTTTCATTTTCCAATTTCAAGTGTCTCATGTACATATTACATTCCAAGATATCAAACTTAGGGTTGTTCATCGGTATTTATCATGCGAAAACAAATAATTATTAATAATTCAACCAGCTGGGAATTAAAATAAGATGTAAAAATCTGCATAAGTCGAATGTAGGATACCCATGCTAGAGATAAAAAGTGTGTAGTCCAAAGAACCGTGAAAAATTCGAAACAATCCAAAAGATAAAAAGAAACAAAATAAAAAAGGCTTGGACTCAATGGACTCCTTATTAACGAAACAGGGCTTCGAAAGAGTTAGTATCCTTTGTCTTGCGTGCAACATCCGTCGTGGAATTCTTTAACTCTAATCCGGATTAATGTTAATCCGAGAAGAGAATTAAAACTTCAAATAAAATTATGACCGAGTTTATAATGTTATTGCTATGGAGAGGACATATATAGGCTTTAGACTGTTGTCAATTCATTTTCAGCATTCTCTAAATAAAATATTTTTTAATTGTACTGTTGTTTCATTTATTTTATTTTTTACTTTGTGTTCCATTTGTGTTATTTTGGCTATGGTTTTATCTGTACTTTGCCTTAAACTTAACGATTTTCATCAGGTCTTTTGACATTTTTAAAGGATAAAAGTGACATCATGAACCAGCAGAAATGCTCTTTTGACATTGGTTTCCGAATAACACTGGATTTATACTGCAATACATATGTTAGCGTTTACAAATACTTATGTCGAATACCTCCTGCATAAAATACGGCATGTATTGGAAAAATGATGTGTAATGAAGTACATCCACCTGAAAAATTAGAGCTCCTACCAAAACAAAAATGGCTGCCGCGCAATTTAATTCTAAGCAAAGAATGTTTTTAATGTATACTTTTCGTTTACTTTATCCCTGTGTTCTTCATCATTAAGGGATTGATCCTTTATTTATATAACCAGATACAAATTTCTTTTAAATATTTTCTGTTGAGGTGGCAAGAAAGCTTTCCCGTGCCTGAGTTATATGCGTTTATTTACCTTCGATTGAATGTACGTGGAGAGTCTCCAACATTTTTATTTGTTAAATTCCCCGATTGTTATCTTTGGTTTATCGGTGTTCTTTACGTCATGATCCCACATTTTATTTGGACCGAGAGAGTTACAAGAAATTCATTAAGTTTGGCCGATTTTCTATTTTTGGCCCCTAGCGTGAATGATGCAAATTAAAAAAACTTAGATAAAAACACAATGAATTGACACTAGCATGCACTTGATGTTTAAATACTTCTTCCTTAATTTGGTTCATTTTACACCGTTATAGTTGAAGGATATTCGCAAAAAAAATCCCCCAATTTCCGCAGATAGTAATCTTTGGTATTATAACAATGATTTTGGTTGTGATGGTACTTCCTATGAAAAATTTGAAAATACCATATAAAATATTTAAAATGAGTCCAATATGCTGAAACATTTACTCTTGTGTTCTTATTCGCTTTTTCGCACAGGTTTGTACAAAACTTTGTTTGTACAACGTAGACATGTACAAGAATGGAAAAAAGAGTTCTAATATAAAAATAAATTAAAATTCCTAATTAAGCGATTCGAGTGAAACAAATACAATAAAAGAGGCCTTAATTCGTTTTTCCCCCTATTACACATAAAAATCAGTATAAATGACGGTTTCTAAAGTTTTAAGTTGGTAAATATGTAGTATATGTAGCTAGCTTCGAGTGAAGTATGCTTTACTAGCAAGTAGTACTGAAGAGCTAATGCTATTTTCTGTTAATTACCATTAATAATGGTATTACTTCCCAAGCAGATTTTTTAACTTTAAGAAGGAATAGATTTTAGGTTTTTCGCTATATGACCGGGTATTGAAAATTATATTTTCCATCTTGTTACAAATTAATATAACTATACTAAGCATAACAAAAGAATTTCAATTAGAGAGTTTGATTTTCATATACGCCCAAGACATGTCTACAAAAATCATTGCCTTTCACACAAAAAAACAATTCTTTTTAATGAGCTCTTCAATCAAGCTTTGACCACAAAATAACAACAAACTAACGAGTTCTAACATTTGAAGGGAAACAAACATCTTTCTTTTACAACGGTTCATCGATCTTAGTGACTCTAATTAAAATTGTGTACGAAAACATGTTTGATGCGGCAATTAATAGACAAAATCTTTTGACTAGAAATATTATGTTTTCTCAATCGAACAACTAATGACACAGGCTTCACTGCAATATATGTCTCTTTATTTTATATTGTGTCATAACGTCATTAATTGAATCTTTAAGCCTACATGTTAACACGTGTTCGAAGTCGACTATCTGGCGATTGTAGGGGTCAGATAAGAGTTTCGGAATGCCTGCAATCTCCTTAACTACAGATCGGAGACTTAAGTAAGCACTCTAAAGATCCAATCCTCAGCCTATTTAACGTCGTTACTGAATCAACTCAAAATATTAAACCATGATTCATACTGCAAACATGTCTGATAAAATTTTTATATCAATATAAAAATAGGAGATGTGGCATGATTGTCCGTGAGACAGCTATCCACCAAATGCCCGTTAAATTAATTTTCCACAGATCCCATTATGGCCTTTAATAGTGAACCGTAGTCCATACCATAACGGAAGCTGTATAAGGCAACCAAAATACAAAATGTGAAACTATTTATAAAACACGACAGTCGACCTAATGTATAGAAGGAATAATTTACAAGTAACAATTTAATTAAACAACGACAATCACTTGACTACAGGTTCCTGGCTTTGGACAGGCAGGCCCTTTTTGTATGTAGCGCGGTTAAATCAATTTGTGAGCGTTCAAATCTTATCGTATACAACCGTTGGACAATGGTGTTACAAAACAGCAATAAAAACACACTTTGAAAATCGGTTAAAATAGATTAAACACTTGAGATCGATACTGAAATCCAACAACAAATATAATTAAAACTAATACAAAATACAACGAAAGTATCACCCTCGAAAGAGTACTCGCAGTTGCTGTCTGCCAGTTCAAAACCCAAAAGCAACCAATCAGGAAACCAAGTTTCCCTTGAATACGATGTTATTCGTTTTAGTGTTTGAATATCATTAGAAGTCAAAGAAACATAAGTTGTTCAAATGCCAATATAATAATATATAGACAGGAAATAGCAAATGTTATCACAAATATAAACTGCTTAGTTCCGTATTAAGCTATTAACAAGACAGTCAACCTGTCAAATTGAAAATATCAACAAAAATCCGGTATACATGTATGTATATTTGCATGATATGCAAAAACTGTGCCAGGATAATTCATAGGTTTATGCCGAATATTATGTCAAGGGTCTAACAGTGTTTTTTTAAGTAATGAAAAACACTAGTCTTTCCTTTTTTGAAATACCTTATGGTAACCATTAACATGTAAAATTTACGACGTACTAATACAGATCCTACCAGTTAACTTTATAAAGTATTTTAATTTCCTTCTTACATGTAACTGGCTAGTACTTACGGTCAAAATTCTAAAACAAACTCTTTCATCTAACTTAAGGAATAAATAAATATATTAAACCAAAAAATTAGAAAGAAAAGAAACGTGCCTCTAAATTCAATTGAAATGTTTCGTCAATTATCATACGCAGTGGATATTCCTATTGAAATCAATATCATTAAAAATTTTTATACTCATAAATCAAACGACGAAGTAACTGACAATTATTGAGGATTACCAAGTAAAGGCGAATTTTTTTTTATCTGAATGAATATCTCAATGTGTAGCGGAAATACATACATGTACACTGTACTGCTATTTCATTGTACATGTAATCTATTAATTGAAAAAAGGTTTTAAGGATGTTGACTGCTCATATACAGACATTTATGAGAGATTTTCTACCTTCTCTGGTCCGTTGACCCCTACTTTTCTATTCATAAATTCACTTATTCACACATAATAAACATACATAAAAATGCCATTAAAAAGTTGGGTTTTTTTTGACAGTTAAAGTTTGCATATTTCTTTTGGTGTTTCAATAAACAGAATTTACAAAACTGATTCGAAATCAGAGAAACAATTTTCACCCCAACAATTAAAAATGCTTATATTTCAAAGTTCAGCGCAGTGATCCATTTTTTTTTCTTTTTATTTGCTTATTTTATTTAATGTGAAGATCTTTAAGACAACCATGAGCTTTCGAAAACTTTTTTGATTTTAACATAAGCAGCGAACATCCTTAACCAAGCAACAATTGACAGTAATTGCACTACAATCTTTATTTAATTGCATTAAATTGTCTCATGAAATATATGTAAAATCCTCTATTATTGAAAAATATTTGATCATCATGTGCACGCATCTTGCCTAGCCGACTTCCGGGAAAATTTACTAATGAGCCGATAAGAATTTACTTTTGGTATTGCAACTGTCAATGGAAAATGAAATTTCTATTTAAGATCAAATTATTAAGAAACAACGCCGAACAGAAAACTAAAGTGGTCACTGATATATCAGTTAAAAGGGTTTTTAATTTATGTTTAAATAAATCAATGTATTTGGGTTTTTTAATATGTTGCTCAACTAAGATCCTTATAAGTGTTTACGATGAAAATAAAACCAATAAATCAATTTTCCCAAATGAAGGTAAACAAGAAGTTTTTTCTGTGAAAAATAGTTTCGCGATCGTGATGAATATTTCTCTACTTATTTGATTTTGTAGCGGATATATGTTTGTTGTTGCATTTATCAGACTTCGATCTTTTTGATTGAAAACATGTTCTGTATCAAACTACAAGGCAATGTTATATCTGAATTAATAGATATTTTTCAGGTAGAATTTTTAAAGACTGTCTTCTTGACTTATGATAACTTTATTGATTTACTAAATAAATGAGCAAAAACAATAGGTTGTGAAAATAAATATTATTTCTACTCTACTGTGATTTAAGAATAAGTATCACAACGGATGTATTTTAAGGAGACAGAAATTGGTTAGCCTGTCGGAACGCTTGAGTTTTTTCACTGTGTTTTGGTATACGTATTATTGTTCTATATTATGTTTATCTGGCGTGTTTTGTCTTTGCCTTTTTCTTAAATTTACATCGTGTTTTGGTCTAACTCTTTCCTCGCTGACCCTTTATTTTCTCTCTTTTTCATCAATCTAACACAACGACAGTTGTATAACGAGCATTAGTATTTGTATTTGTACTACGACCAATCAATACTACCTATCTAACCAAATACTCCTACAGGCAAGTTGCGTCATTTTCGAGCTTACTTGTTAAAATGCACATTCTGCATTTTTTTCGAAAAATCACTATAAATGAAGATATTTATGTCCATTCGCTAAAGGATAATGTAAACATGTGCTGACAACAAATGAAGAAGTCTTCGATTAAAAATAAAATGGAATTCAAGGAAAATGTGGTAATATTTGCAAATATTACCACATTTTCCTTGAACCCCCATGGGGTTTTTCGTCTTTCCTTTTCATTTGTTCTCTAGTCGTAATTTGATCTTTTTAGACTACCTACAGTTATAACGCGATGGATTGTAATTTTCGTGGAAAAAACAAGGATCACTAATTTTGTTAAGAAACCAGTATTTAATGATGAAACTTTTATTTGCAGATCGCTAAACTAAGAAGAAGCGAGAGGTGAAAGGAAGCATGTTGATATATATTGCAATCTAGTGGAACATGACACACAACATACACAAAAAGTAAAAATGAATATTCATAATCACACCAAAACCCGGGGTTGAACTCAGATGATCCGGAAGTGTAAGAACTGTCTGCCTCCTTCAAAACAAACATAACATTGTCCATTGCCATCTTTTTATTTGGCATATCGGCGTTGTATACGTCATGAACAGTAGGTTTAATAAGATCCATAAATGTAAATAGAATTCATAAACTTTTACTCTTCCAATCTTTGGCTCCTAACGTTGATATTGGAATAATTTTGGCAGTCTGTCTTAATAGAATTGTTGTTGTTAAAATAGTAGTTAAGAGGTTTTTGATGGTCTTGGTAGATCATTTGGCAGATCCTGCGATTAAACTCTGCTTCTTTTGACATTTGGGTAAATTTTGTATCCAAAAAAGTCATTAACCTCGGTAGAAATTCAAAAAAGGAAGAAAAACTATCGTATGATTTTTCATAAGTGCTCAATTTAAAAATTAAGGGCACACCACATACCTGATAGGCAGCCAATGTGTGAGATGTTTGAGAATACTGTTTCCGATAAATGAAGAATTTACCCTGTGTGGTTTTGTATTATTGTGATACGTTCACATCCCAAAAAAGCCGCTTCAATTTTAACAATAGGCATCAATAATAAAATTAATGAACTACCATCTTCAAATTTATCAAGAGAAAAAATAAATTTTCCAACACTGACATTGATGAATGCTATTTACAAGTGCCAGAGGAATAATTCAATCACAACTGATAGCATTCTCGTTCTATATTCACAATCATTTATCCAAGTGAGGAAAATTTTCAATATTAACGTGTCATAATATTTTAGCTAATGTCAATATTTTACAAGTTAAGTACCTGATATAATAAAATCTATTGGTAAAAATGTCGAAGTCTTAAAGTTATTTTCAAAACCCCATTACAAAGGATACTTCAACAGACTTAAGCATAAAATATAATCCTATTAAACATGCTTTATACGGCAAAGAAATCAAGTTCATGTAGGCGTAAAGGTTTTGATGCACCCGAAAGCACGCATTGTCTTAATGTTCTCGTATTCGTTTAATGTTTAACAGAAAATCTCTAATGTCAGCAAGAAAATGCGATTTTTATAAAGAAAATATCAAAGTATGGAATGATAATAATGTTCAGTGATCATCTTGGACCAGCAATACGATAGTATTCCTGAATTCTTGATTCCTGAATTTCATTCTTTTTGTGTTGGTAAAGGAAAAACGACCTTTGTAAAAAAATAAAATGAGACAAATCTATTCAATAGAGAATTCATCTTATCATGTAGCAAAAACTTGTCCAATTAGATAAAGCATATATGGTCACAATAGTTTTAATTGATAAAAATGGAATATCAAATCCAAGCTTTTACGGATAATTTATATCAAAATATGCAAAATTAGATTTCTGGTCTTGGTTGCATTGCTCAAGAAAAAATTCTAAAGTTCTCTATATACACTCAGTGTCCAACTAACATGACATTCAAATCAGGTGTTTTGTACTTTGTTCAATGTCACGGTCTAATTGTGTACTTGAAAAGATAAAGGGTAAACATCAGAGAGACCGCACTCCAACAAATTATAAAAAAATTACAAATCTAGAGGTCTCCACAAGGTCTTTACAAAGGTGGAAAACCATTTCTTGTGAAAAGCTCCAGATCGCCCCAAATCATTTAAGCGTGTATCGTAAAATAATGCTGCTCTTTCTTATAACTTTACAAGTTTTATTTGTTTGAAAAATTTAAATGTCTGAAAGTCACTTGTACCACAATTCTATTATTGTATTTGTAGAACGGTATTATGTCCCCTTTGAAGTTTGAATGAAAAACTGCACTTTATTGCAATACCAGCATTTCTTTTATGTCATGTGACCATTGCTTATGTGGTTCCCGCCCAGATTCCAATTTAGTAAATTTCATACTGCCTTCCGTCCCATTTTGATATGGAAAGGAGATTTGGTATAATTGTCTAATATATAGCTTTACAAAACGTGTGAATTGTAAACATCTACTGACCCAAGGCCTTTAATAATAGGTAATACTAGGCAAGTCGCCCGCTGCTGGATAGTGAAAAATTGTTGATAATAACCCGTGCAAGGGGTTACGTTCGACTTGGTTTAAAGGGGTTTGAATATCAGGAGACAGATATTACAGGGAATTGTTAGTTGGAAAATAAAACTTTTGTAAT
>JAULBM010300925.1:0-14817 GCA_032357055.1 Geukensia granosissima
ATTTTGTTGGCCATGGTCTTGTCTGTCTTCCGACTTAACGATTTCTGTCTGCCCCTTTGGTATCTTCGAATTCATTTCCATGTAGTTCAAATATTTTTTACAGAGTTTTATAATGTCTTTGTTTTCATGGGTTTGATCTTGATTATTTGAAGATTTTTTTCATAATCGATTGTTTTGACAATTGCTATTTGTTATTCCCCAACGGAACGAAATGAAATATAGGTTGGTCTCATTTGGTCTTAACGTGATGCGGTCGTTTTAAGTGACACTGTAATTATGTTATTTACGATCTAGATTCACCATTTCTGAAAGGAGTTTAACGCCGGACAGCAGTATTAATTACTGGTGCCTTTAGCTTAACTTTAGATTTTATTAAATGAACATTTCTGAAAACCCATCGAAAACACCACTTTTTAAATATTTTAAATAAGATTATGAACTACGTATTCTCTTACATGCAATTCTCAAAATTATAAGTTTAGACGACAAAATTATATCATTCCGCCCCAGCCTAGAACTGTCACATGTACATTGCTTTTTTCCAGCATCAATTTGAATACATTATCGGATGATGTAAAAAATTAGAGTTATTTCTGAGTTAAAGAAAAAATTTGGACCGTTATCTTTTCTTGTACTTATTTTAGAATATGATATAATTTATAGCAAAAGCACAATTAATGAAAATATAAGCTATGTAATAAAACAAACTTTGATTGTGATTTTTATATCTTTTAATATATTTTTAACTGTATTGATTATATTAATGATACGAGTTTATATACAGATGACCCAACATAATATAAAAACAGTAACAATATAGATATTTTAAAAACTCGTCTGCAAACTGATAAAGGAAACAAATAAAAATTGTATAAATTTAATAAAAAATGTAAATTAATGATTATAGGTTTGAGGCAAACATTCAAAATACTTTTAAAATATTTTCATCTACTGAAACCATAGGAAATTAGAGTTGTAATATCAACAAACTGCTGAGTAAATAATTAATAATGGACGTTTGTGTTTAATTCTTATATTTAACCATCACTAGATTATTGTTGTAATATTTTGAGTAATTGTAATGCCTTTTGCTTGTATAAATTAATAAGACCAGTCAGAGTTATATTGAGATCTGGTATTGTAACACTTCATTCTGTTATCTAAATGTTTAAAATGGATTGACATTAAGCACAGAATACATTATTGCTAAGCTACAAGCTACACTAAGAATTTGGAAAGCTTAATGGTATGGTTCCTAATTATTGAGATATATGGGAATGAAGGTGGCCACGGTCTTATTTTTGACAGTTTTTTATTTAATGAAAATGGGTTTTCGCTATCTTACCCTTTTTAAGATTAAATTGGCAAAGTGGGTAAAAATTCAATTTCGCATGATAAGAAGAATGGTTTTAAAAATTTGTTTTCATTTGATTTGTTTCAATGAGCAGTTTTTTCGGATGTCATCTACAAAATACCACTTTTGAGCTAAAATGGTTCAGGGTTGGCGAAAAATTCAATTTCGTATGATACTGAAATATTTAATTTGTCATCCGATTTTAATTGTAATTTTCTAAACCATTCCTGATGATGATACAACGAACGAAACTTCAGTTTTAGGTAATGGGGGTCACAATGATTATTGATATAATCATATCAATAATCATATTACGGTATTCTGCTCTTTGCTGTGTAAGCACATTATTGTGTCTGTCCAGTAAAATACTGTGTCCACACTAAACCAAATGTTTATTTTTTCAATTTTCACATGTCAACGTGCTGCGGTCGTATAATACTCTGTGCTTGCGAATTCTTCGGTATAATTCTTTGGACTGAATGTGATGAACATTTTACAATTAAATGTGTGTCTATACAATTTCAGTTATCTTACTTTGTGTTTATAATGAAATGAATGATGAATACGTGTATGATTCATTTCAATGTATATCTATTTATCTGCAAATGGGAAGATGGCTCTAATTGGAATTTCATTTAATTGAAATATCTAAACGACCTCTTACAATATAATTTATCGAAAATCTTTTTAAAGGCAGTATTTGTTGAAGGATATGCATTTATGATACCAGTGTTTAATACATCAGGATCTTCCCGATTGTCCCACATTTAAGAATTACAGGTAAAAATGTAAAAAAAAACATGCTGGACAATTATGTTTTAATGAGATTTAATCATGTCGGTTTATTATATAAATGTTTTAAAGATAGTTTTTAGGTTCAGTAGGGTATTCATTACAAGAAAAATAGGAAAATATTTGTGTTCAGGTATTTTTAAGAAGATTAAAGGCCACATATTTGCACTTTGATTTTTATTCATGTGACAATAAAAAGAAATTAAATTAAAATTACTGATATTCGTATGTTTTATTTTCATTAAGTTAATATGAATTCATATATGAAACTTAAAGCAAAGCAACTATATTATTACATTTATTTAGCAATAATTAATTTACATCAATAATTTGAATTAAGCAATGAGATGAGGAACTATAAACATTAAAGTAAATGACAACATACAATGTAGCACATCCAAGGATATATTTCTAACAAATTTTCATAAAGGCAACTCCAAAATTATTTCTAGTTCTTTGGATTTTAAGTGATAAAAATAGGTGCGAGCGAGCGAAATTTTTAATTATTTTTTTCTTGCAATGCCAAAATATTGGAGCGAAACCTCAAAAACTAATGCGAAAACAATAGGTAAAAGTTTTTTCCTTTCTTTTTGTATTTTTTAGGAGCGAGCGAGCAAATTTTAATTTTTTATACTTAGGAATAACGATAAAAAAATTTTTTTTAATTTAAAAAATGGAGCGAGTAAAGTTTAAAAAAATTTTTGAACCCACAATATAAGGGGCAAGCGAATCCGAAGAATTTTTAATTAATTTGGAGTGGCCTAAATAAACTTTCCTGAAACGCAGCTACTCCGGGTGAACAAACAATATCTTTTTACGGAATGTTCAATAAAATCATTGATTTTTCTCAGTGAATTAAATTTGTTGTCATTGTAGTCAAGTTACAATAATTTGTATAAAGTTTAATATTATATAAAAAAGATATGATTTGTCTTGATTAAATCGTTTTCTTCACAGAAAAAAAATCCAAAACAACATTAGAAAAATATTATACAGTTTTTGATATTAAAATTTTCTTTCATTTATTTTAGAAAACCAAATTTTACAATTGTTTCATTCATATATATTTAATTATAATTGTTGTTTTTTATTATACAAAACCCTTCTACTCTCAAATAATAATAAGGATTATACATTTATTTAATTAACAACTGTTCGTTCATGTGGGATAAGTAAAAATACAAATTACCAATGTTTAAAAAATAAGGAGAATTTGATATACTCAGTACATTTCAAGAAGTAACTTCTCATCAGTAACACAAGAACTAAAACATAGGAAGTCCAAGATAAAAAAATTGCAAAAGAAACACTAAAATCAAAACAAATCGAAATGGAAAGCCAAATCCGATGACAGGTACAACTACCAAGTGTAATATTTTTTGAGGCCTGTCCGAATTTCCAGTGTTTTATAGTTTATTTCAATTCCTTTCAATAATGCATTTTAACGTCTATGAATTTTATTTCTTAACCGAATTTGTTCATTTTTGGTCACAACAAATATAATGACAGTACGTCCCTTTCACCACTTTCGCTCTGTAAAGATTAATTTGCTTTCGAGAAAATCAATTTTATCTCAATACCCCCATTATATCTCAATGGGAATTATTTCTTACCTTTAATTGGGCAGGTCCGTTCTAAGGTTAAATTAAGATACTTAATCAAGCAAATCAGGCTGAAAATCCATGTCACTTTAGACTATTTTAATAAGCACATCTTCAAAATATCAGTATATCACAATAAAAGTCGAAATACATTCCAAAAAACACAATTTCATGCCTTAAGAAATCAGTCTCAATCAAATTTTAAGTATTTCCGCACTTCAAAATTCTTAAATTAAGCATCTTCTGAGGTAGTTGCATTCGAGGGGACCGCATGTCCGAGTGCACCTTTTTACATTTTATCAACTAACTTCACTAAAAATGGGTTAACCCAAAATTTGATTTTTCGAAATAAGTTGAAAAATCATGTGTTTATGGTGAGAGAAGAAAAACTAACCAGACAGAATGGACATTTGAAGTTCTAGGTACAGATGCACAAAAAATTGGAATGGAAAACCAATCTTCTATTGTTATTGTTTACAAAAAACTCGACTACTTCATATTTCTATAATTTATAGAAACTGGAATGGACTTTAATTTAGAACTCCAAAGATTGGACAATTGGAAATTAACCCTCAGGACTAAAACGACACATATTAGTCAATGCAAATATTGTTTTTTTTTAAATAAATGATAATTTCTATTATTTATTTTTAAAACGACAAGTCGTTAGTCCTAAAACAATGTTGAAAACCAGGTCCAAGTCTTAGTATATTACATGTTTGTTTGGAGGAATCCAATAAGTTAATGTTTTTCTTATGAACAATTATGTAAATACCCCTTTTTGTTTTCTGATGTCATCATGCTGAAAATTAATGAACTAAGATGACATTTGTGTTTATACTGTCTGAGTTTGTTTGCCGCCTTCTTTATCTTGTACAATTAAGCAAGCACATGATCGATTCATTTATTGCTTAACAATGAAACAGTAGAAATGTAAAATTTGGAAACATGTGTCGAAAAAAATTAGATTTTGACAATTAAGATATTTGCAAGCTTAAAAGTTTAATATTTACATGATTCTATTTGACGTCAAATGCCGAAAGTACTATAAATAAATAAAAAAAAACCCAAATATTTTTAACAAATAAAATACATACACAAATTATCATGTTGAGTAATATAATATATATTTCAGAATGTTTCACTAGAACAGTTGAAGTAACATGATACTTTATGGCGTTCTTCTTTTTGGTAATATTTGTTGATGTACAGGTTTTCAGATTTCACATTTTTAAACAGGGTAACGAATATTGTATATATCTATATATATACGTAAAAAATATATATAACAGTGTTTGGGATGTATTTTGTACCAGCAAATTTTTGTCATTCCTTCATTGGGATTCGAACTCGTGCTGCTGTGACATCTCTGGCTTTCATCGCCTGCACTTCGTCTAGCGCCATAGACCACTCGGCTACCTAAGACTATATAAAATACAACTTTCGGTTAGCAGGTGATGCTTTTTTTTCGTCAGCGTATCTAGAGTTAGAGCATATTACATGATGTATTGTTGCGAATAGATGGTATTTTTCATTTTTGCGGGCAAATGTATCACAGTTTTTCATGTATATTGTAAAGGATCTCGTATTTCTAGTCTATACAGCCACAACCAATCAATTTGTACAAATGTCTTAAAATTTGTGACAACTCTAAAATATACTCCCCAACCAGATCTCTAAAGTATCCGATGCAACAAGGTTAACATGAAACTGAGGACATGTGGCCAATATCATCTATGTTTAGCTTAAATAGATTTATTTGTATCATAGAAAAGGCGTTAGACACGAGTTTAGATTTAGATTCTTTCAAAGACAACAGCACGGATAGGTTGTCGTGAAGCCAATATACTTTTTATTATTCCTGATGTTAAATTGATGATTTTGCAATCTCTCTTTGCTTAGAACTCATTTTTACTGGATATGTTTAGTTATCTTCTTTCACGTTAAGTTGAAGTTAGCAGATATCTTGACAGGTTGCGGGAGTTCCTTTCAGAGCCATTTCTGCTTCCTTAACAGCAAATGTATTCCTTTATTTTCATGAGTTCCAGTTTATCGCCAATGTCCACAAACAAAGATCCTTCTAAATTTTATTTAAAATCCAAAGTTGATCATAACGAACGTTATCTGGATAGTATAGTTTAAACAATATTTTATGCAGCAAAACTTAAAAACGTTGTGAAAAAAGTTAAAAATGGATTTTTCGAATTATAATTCATTCCCTTTTAAATGTTTCCTTCCTTTACAAGGACGTCCCTTTGGCCCCTTGATATGATGTTTATATTTCTTAACTGTTCGTTTTTTCCAAGTATGTAGCAATGTTTTACTTAAATTAACGTAATCTTTTAATAACCATAAAATTGTTATGTCAAGCATTCTGTCACCACAAATTGGTAAAATCATTATATTCTCTCACTTATATAAAAATATAATTTCAAAACTTAGCTTAATTTTCATTAACAAGATATCATATTCAAATTTGTATAAAAATGTTGTTAATAGAGCTCACAAATGTTAACACATCCGTTAGGACTTATCTGTTTTCGAATGACTTGGTTGAATAAATTTATCTGTTAATAATATCTTTTTATCTTTAATAATCTTTGATAGTGTGTCATTTGGAATGAACATCGACTCAAGGTCAACGATTTACATCTAAACTAAATTTTAGTTCATATTCTGTTGTATAAATTAGCTATTTCAACGAACTAAAAGTGAGCCACTAAGTGTATGAAAAAATTCTACAAGTATTGGAAATATTGTATTTGTCAATACTTTTTCATTTGGCATTTGCACAAAGCATTGTTTTTTGACTGATAACTATATTGTTAAACTAAATCCAGCTGAAAACTTTTGATTTATATCTTAATTTATGAAAACGAGGTATATTGTCAGTTGTTTTTGGATTATGATCAACGAGTGAATACTTTTTATATCGTTGCATATCTTTTTACGCGTTTTATTTGTAATGGTCTTGGTACTATTTATAAAAAGTATCAAGACTTAAAAGTTGAATTAAACACAACTATATATTATGAGAGTGAAATCCGGAGCTATTTACCTATATATTATACAGGGATATTGGAGCATTGTGAGTTCGCGCCCGACTTTGTACGACACTAAAAAGATTGCGTAAGACTCGCATCGCACGTTATTTGGTTTGTCAAGCGCCTGCACAAAGTGGTGGTTATCTTCCGGTACTCCGGATTCCTCCATCAGTAAATCTGACCACCGCGATATGACTAAAATATTGGTGAAAGTGGCATTAAATCCCAATCAAACAAAGAAAACACATTGCCTGTGATAAGGTTTACCGGTTTAGGTCAGTGGTTCTCTTCGGGCACTCCAGGCTCCATCACAAGTAAAACTGACTGCCTTGGTATGACTGAAATATTGTTGAAAGTTGCGTTTATACCCCAAACAAACAAAATCAATAAAGACACTATTATTTGAAGATTTATTCGCAGTCGATTGTTTTGACAGATTTTTTGTCATTCCTTAACGGAACGAAATGATATATATATGCTGGTCTCAGTTTGGTTTAAACGTTAGGCTTAGTTTTCGTTTTAAGTAAGAGTAACGATGGACAGTCTGAAAGTAAACCGCTGCGTGATTCGAGAATCAAAGTGTACATTGGTTTAACAAGGATGAACCCAAGAATATAAAACAAGTTGAAAACCAAACGAAAATTTCCACAACTTTCTTCAAAATATATTCATCCTTCAGTTATATTCTCCTTTAACTCGGTACAAAAAATTCCCATTACCTCTCTTTGCTACTTATCTGTAAAAAATTGCGCTGCAGCGTTATATATAAAATAGAAATCCAATTTTATTTTTTAAGGTTCTTCTTTTATCTATCATAAATATATATGTATACTTGTTAAATGTTTTAATTGCTTATTTTTCTGAGCTTTTCCAGAATATATACCTTTAAAGTGGCTTACATTGGCATTACCTATTTACCTATTTATGTCGTCGTCGCCCGTACACATTAAGGTTTCCTTTAAATAACATATGTTTAAATGCATGGCCCACTTTAAAAATTTCAACATGTAATACCACATTTAAAATACAGGTTTGGATTGATTTTGGGTGATCTAGTCTGCCCAGTTTTAAGGAAGTAACGGGGGATTTCTTATCTTCAAATGATTTAGTTAATCATTATATATTGTTAAAGTAATTAAGAATGAACAATGTATCTGTTGAAACATTGAACTGGTTTGAATAATATTTATTTGCCAGAATACAATTTTCAAACTCGTTATCAGATAGAAAATTAATCAAATCTTGTGTTCCAAAAGGATCTGTTTTGAAATTAATTATTGATTAACTCAATTATATGAAGGTATGTTTGGAAAATCCTTCGATATATCTTCATGCAGATCACTCCACATAATATATAACAGTAGCACATTGGATATTATAAAACCTCGTCAGAAAATAAATAAAAATGACTCGAAGACAATTGTATGAATTAAATCCAAAAAAGTGTAAATCAATGGTTATAGGTTCGAGACAAATTTGAAATACTCTAAATATATTTGCTTCTAAGGAAACCGTAGAGAACAGAGCAAATAAATAAAAAATGTGTTGCAATAGCAAAAAAAAACTGTTGCAGATATTAAGATAATATTTACAAATGCACTTTCGGGTAATTTTATTTTACCATCACTTGACTATTTTGAAACATTTAGAGAAATTGTTATGCCTATTGCCTGAATAAATTAATCAGTATATTGTAAAGGCCAGCTAGATTTATTTTGGAAGCTGATAATATAAAACCATCGTCCTTGTTATTTAAATGATTAAATGGATTGAAATTGAGCGCAAAATACTTTGTTGTATAGCTTTAAGCTTCACTTGTATTTAAAACGCTATTTATTGAGATATACGGGGCTGAAGATGACTACGGCCAAATATTTGAAGCTTTTTAAAATTTTCATTTGAATTTGAAGGGGCTTTTTTCATTTGATTCCTCTCAATGGGAGCTCTGAGTAGAATATTTACAGAGTTTCCTATCTTTTACCGTTTGTGAGCTAAAAGTGGTCAAAGAAATTTGCAAAAAATGAACTCCGCACAATATGGATTTTTTCATTTTTTTCATCTGATTATAATAGGATTGTTTCAATTGATTCTCGGGAGTTATTATGACTGTGGGTTTTCCGTTATCTAATATTTTTCGAAGATGAAATTTTAAAAATGTCCATTTCGCATAATACGGAAATTTTTAATTTTCCATCAGTTTTTGAAGTTTATCTTTATATGATTTGTCTCAACGAAAGCTTTCAAAGGCCTACGAGTGGATTTTCTTTACCGAGATAAAATTTATTTAAGTGGGCAAAAAATTCAGTTTAGTATCATATGGATGTATTAAATTTTTTGATCTGATTTTAATTATTTTTCCAAATTATTCCTGATAAAAATGCAACAAACTTTGCTCCATTCTCGAGTATAAAGGGTTTCAAGATATTTATTGATCCGGTTTATTTCTGTGTTATGGTCTTTTTTAAGCGCATTATCGTGTCCAGCATAGAACAAACTTACCCAAATGTTTATTGTTACTCTTAATGTAAGAATCTTTCATTAGAATTTCAATTCTACTATTTTTACATATTTTTACAAAGGACAAATAGTGTATATATAATATGCAAACGCATATTAAACGCTTATCCTTGTAATATGCCTATAAAAGGCGATTATTTGATAATTAATGGGCGGGTTTTCTCACTTTGATTAACAATGAAGGAAACATTCAGAGTATTAATAATAATATTGTGTAATCCGTGTAATATGCCGAAATTTATTCCAAGGTTATGACATTGGGACATATTTTTGGCATATTACACGGAAACACAGTATTATTGTATAATTATTTCACCTTTCACATGGCCATGTGATGCGGTCGTATCATACTGCGCTTACAAATCACCTCAGTTATATTTCATCATATAAATGTTATAAATAATTTTATGTGTACTATATATATGGTCAGTTATCTTTCCTATTCTGTCTGGCCAATCGGTTTTCTTTCTCATCTTACATGTGTTAATAATACATGTTTGATTCATTCCAATTTCTATCCATTGGTCTGAGGTTGGCTAAAATTTTGGAAGTTTATTTTATTGAAAATGCAAACGACCTCTTTTTATATATAGTACCCTTAGTCGTTTTAATGACGGTACTTGTTGAAGGATATGCATTTGTAATACCAGTGTCCGTGTTATCAAAGGCGTCTTATATAGGACGCTGTCTTCCCGATTGTCCAACTTTTGAAAATTACAGGCTAAAAAAAGGTGAAAAATCATGTTGAACAGTTTTGTTTTAAAAGCGTAAATCATATCGTTTAATTAGTAAATGTTTTTAAAAGATAGTTTAATTTTTAATAGGGGTTTCATTAGGTGTCATCCTGACTCGCATACATATTAATTATCTTATTATACAATTGATAAACATAAAAGACAATAGGTTCACATACATTGAAATCTATAGTCTGTTTTCAACCTAAATGATCAATTTATCTTTTATTTGTAGACAAACTACAAATATATACTTTTTTATTTTGTAAGTTTTGATTCAGATTTTTTAACCACAATCACAAATAACAACTATATGTAAAAAGGTCAAATATCTTATTTAAAACAGATTTAAACTCAGATTCAGATTCATAAGTTTATCATAATCTCACCACTTGGTTATGTGATTAGTACACAAATTAATCTAAAAGATATTATTTATGTTATAGTACAGCTTTATATGTAAGTACAGCATAAAACAAATATACGTCGAGTGCCATTCTATTAAAAATTTAAAATGTATCAAATTCATTAAAATGACTTTATTTCATGAATATAGAAGGGTATTTATTTTACCTAAATTATCAAAGCAGGTCTTGGCAAAAAAGTTAAACAAATCTCTTAGCACTGTATTGATATTATCGGTGATCTGCATACACAGGAAAAGATAATATAATATAAAATATTTTTCATCTCCAACTTTTTTCCACATATAAAACAAACCTTTTCACTAATGTTTTCTTTTCAAATCGACTAGTTTCCTGTAAATTTATGATGATACAAGGTAAAAATAAAACCAGAGATGTCACAGCAGCGTGAGTTCGAACGACACAAATTTGCAGGTACACAATTCCCAAACACTGATAGGTTATTTTTCAAACGTTTATTATTGATTTCATTTTAACCTAGTATCATCTGATGAACCAGAAATCCGGTGGGGAAGGTATATTGTAGAGTTGTCACAAATTTAAGACGTACAAATTGATTTGTTGTGGCCATATCGAGAAGAAATGCGAGATCATTTACTATATACATGAAAAGCTTGGATACATTTCCCTGCAAAAATGAAAATACCATCTACACGTTACAGTACATCATGTACTGTGCTCTATATCTATATACGCTGACGTGGAAAGGCATCACCCGGTTACCAACTAATCGACTAAAACCACTTATTTATCTCACATAATGAACTTTGCTGTCATTGCAGTTCAGTTTTGAAAAATGGTATTTTTGTATAAGGAATTCGAAGATACCGAAGGGGCATCTTACTGAAATAAAGCATTAAATATACTGAATATAAATATACAAAAAGAACCCGACATAATATAATCATTAAACAATATTTTTAAAAATCATTTGATATTATTTTTAAACGTCTGATTTGTTTCCACTTTATTATTAATTTCATATAAAAATATCCAAAGAAACATTAATTATTTTTATAACATATATATTATTATATATTTCTTCAGTGGAAACATTTTCTTCCATTTTTTTTTAGAAAACCAAGTTTTACATTTATGTCATTCATTTATATTTAAATATAATTGTTGTTCTCTTTTATACAAAAAGTACCCTAGCTGCTACTCTTAATTAATAATGATGATTATATTTTTTGATAATGGATTTTGTCGGTTAGAAACTTTATTTCCAAACCAAATGACCAAATATTCCTTACTTCACTTGAGATTTTGTAAAGATTTATTTGCTTAAAAAATTGATTTAATAATTTTCCCCATCAAAACTCAATAGGAATTATGTCTTACCGTGAACCTGGCCAGGCCCTTTCTAAGCTTGGATTAAGATAAATAATAAAGCAAATCAGGCATTAAATCCGTCACCCTCAGTCGTTACTAGAAGATTTTATTAAACACATCTTCAAAATTTAGGTATATCACAATAAATATTGAAATATATTCCAAAAACCCCAATTTAATGCATTAGCAAATAGGTCTCATTAAAATGTTAGTATTTCTGCAGTTTACAATTTATAAATGAAGCTATTTCTAAATTAGTTGCATTTGAGTGGATCGCATGTGTCAGTGCACCTTTTTACATGTAGCTAACTGACTTTGTAAAAATTGGTTTACACAAAATTAGTTTATAAATCACGTTTTTATCATAAGACACAAAAGACCCAGGCAGAATGTGAACATTTGAAGTCCTAGGTACGGGCGTATAATAATTAAGAATATACAACCAAAACTTTAATGTTATTGTTCTTAAATAAACTTGTTAGCTTCATTTATCCATTATTTAAAGGAACCAAGGTGGACTTTTTAGAACTTCGTGATCTTTAATAAAATTTGGACAATTGGGAATAACCCAATTTGACTAAGAAGACACGACTCTTAGTCATTGTAGATTTATATTAATAATAATTTATAATCTTTAATTAAAATGTAACAAGTCATAAGTCCTTAAACAATTTTGAAACCAGGTCATAGTCCCAGTTAACTACTTGAATGTTTAGATTCATCCAATAAGTTGATATTTTTCTTATAAACAATTTGTAAGTTTTGTGTTTGCTGAGAATTTATGACCCAAGAAGACATTTGTGTTCAAACTGCCTATACTTGTTTGCCACTTTGTTTGTCTTGAAAGTTTAAAAACAATGTTACGATAAAAATTAGATTTTGACATAGAGTTATTACCAGCTCAGAAGTTTAATATTAACATGATTCCAGTTTGCGACACACTCTGAAAGTACTATAATTAAAGAAAAACAACACAAATATTGTAGACAAATAACATATTTACACAAAGTATCTGGTCGATTAAAACGATAATTTTCAACAATCTTTGAATACAACAATTGAAGGAACATGATACTGTATGGCGTTCTTCTTTTTGGTAAGTTTTGCTGATATACAAGTTTGTAAGATTTATATTATGTGGGATAATACATATATATAAAACCGAGGATATTTGGCCAATATCACTTTCAGGTTAAGTTAAAATAGATTTTTTTGCAAAATAAAATTGCACTAGACACATGTTTTAATAACTTCTTCCACGTTCAACGCCAATAGTACAAGACATTTTACTTTATAATCATGGATAGGTTGTCGTGGAAAAGAAAGTAACTATACTTTTTAATATTCCTGTCACTTAATTGGTCATTTGTGAACCATCTCTTAGCTTATACTAAAAATTCATTTTTCCCTGGGTAAATTCAGTTAAAGTTTCTTCTTTACAACATTTACATAATGTTACGAGACATCTGGACAAGATGCGGGAGTTCCTATGGGCACGAACTCTGATTCTTTAAAAGGAAATGTATTCTTTTATTCTTATGAGTCCCAGGTTATCGCCAAAGTCCACAAAGATCCTTCTTCATTTGATTTAATAGCCAAAGTTGATGATTACTTCTGTTATCTGGATTATTTAGTTGAAACAATTGAAACAATATTTTATTCAGAAAACATATATATAAAATTAAAAGAATTAACATCAAAATAAACACACAAAATAAAAGTCTAGCGCTTTCATCATCCTTCACGGGACTTGTCAAGACGTTGCTTATATATACGATATAAATTAAGTAGACAACAGACTTTTTCTATTTTTCATTGCCCTTTAAAATGATTCCTTGCATTACAAGGTAGTCCCTTTGACTACTCCATATTTCTTATTTTGTTCGTTTTGCCCCTTTATAGAACAATGTTTTTACTACATTAACGCGATCTTTTTATTACCAACAAATTGTTATATCAAGGATTCCGTTTCCTCAATTTGTAAAATCATTCACTGGTTTCTTTCATAAATAAAAAAGATGTAATTACAAAATTGAACTGCACATTTAGACTTAAGAAACTTTCCATCAACAAGATATCATATTCACAAATTTTTATGAAAATATTGTTATGAGAGTCCCAAACATAAACAAAATACCAAATTATCAATGTTGAATAAATATGGAAAATTTTGGTTATGCTATATGTACATTTCAAGGAGTAACCTCTGATCAGTAGCATTAAAACTGTAACGTATGAATTTGTTATGGCTTAAATAGGTTTGGGTGTCTTAGAAAATAAATAGAATTTTTAAAAACTTTGTCAAAATAAAACCAAATTTTGTGCTGTTAGAAACATTTTTATCACATTTCGCCCTTGTTTTCAAGTAACGGGTTGTGCAATTCCCCCCATCCAGTTGATAATAAAGCGAAAAACTACATTTTACATTTTACTTGTACATTTGAAACGGTTGAATTTTAAAATAAAATATGAAAAGGTAGATTTTATCATATATCGTCCGAAAATAAAAAGAAAAAAAATAGAATCACCGACTCGTTTTCTTGCTAAATAATAAATTCATAATTCCATTGTGCAGTCCTTATAAAATGAAGTCATTGGAGTTACCTCCCCTGGCAACATTTAATTCCTAAAATGTTGAAAAGCTTCTTGAATTATTTAGTCCATTACAACTGGATTTTTTAGAGTTAAAATTATAATTATTTACCACCCATACAGGATTATTAACCAATATACTTTTCTCTTACTTCAAGATCACGCAACTATATAGAAGCATTTTTCATTTTCATTTTTTTATTCAAGAATAACTCCACGTATACTCTATGTCAGAGTTTGCTGGAATGGGTAAATACGTTGTGAAAGAAAAACGGTCTTCCATATTCTTATTAAATGGTGTTAATTTTGTAGATTGAAAAAAGTGCAAGTGACTTGCAATAATACTTTTTGGCACTCGCGATGTGTTTTAAGTTACGCCGAGTTTTTAATTTTCTACCGGGATTTCACATTATAAAATTAGCCATT